>JAGXCT010034016.1:3713-29786 GCA_022495035.1 Philopotamus ludificatus
AAATATAACGCGCGCGCTTAAACAAACTAAAATTATACGTTTCTAATCGTCTATAGCAGGGGTGAGCAACCCGCAGACCGCCACATGTTCTTGTGCGGCCCTTTTTACATATTTATTCAAAGCGATTATTGATCGAGATTAAATTATATACGATTAGAAGGCTGATTCGAGTTGTTATGTCGTCTAAATCTGCAAATATATACCGATTAATGGCAAAGAAGCAATGCCAAATTTGTCATTAATCAAGTCGTGCCGATGAAGTCTATTTAGGACTCCTTTATTTTTTTATCTTTCGCGAATAATTATCGTATAATACAAACTATTTATATAAAATGTTTATTTTTAAAAAATATATATATTATTAATAATCATTAGCGAAAAAAATAAAAACAGCAATATTCGCCTATGTAGTGTTTTTTCTCGCTCGCATCCGTAACGATATGCCAAGTGCGAGTGAAACATATACCAGTGACACGTACTACACGGTATATCAGTGGCGTGTCCTCAGTGTAGGCAGGATATCATCGGGTGTGCGTGTCATTTACGCGTCATATTGATTATTCAAAAAATCGAAAATATGAAACGTATCATGAATAACCATTTTTATTCTTAGAATATTCCATTTTAAAAAAATAAGTCAAGATATTGATGAAGATTTCATCAATATCTTGACCTGAAATGCTTGGGGTCTATTTTGCCTTATAAATAGACCCCCTTCGGACGACGCGGTTGCTTTCAAACCACTATGGTGGATCGGTTAATAGGGCAGAACACACAAAAACATCATTTTTTGTCATGATATTGATCAAGATACTATTTTTCCACATATATCTTTCGCCGTTTTATAATAGTATTTCTCTTAATTGTTGTTTTTTTCTGTATTTTTTGTACTGGTTTATTTTGTTAATAAAGAGTTAATTTGAAATTTGTAGCTGGCCAGTTGGATAAAAGGTTGCTCATCCCTGCTCTATAGCATGATCCCTATCTCGGGGTTATAGGATGGTTGACCGTACATATTTTTTTACTAAATGTCTATTGTCTTCTATAGTGCGGGTTTCTACAGCGTGGTCCTTCAATCTCAGTGCTAAAGAAATGTTCACGGTTTTATCAATCTTTATTGATTAAAATAATAAATAAATATTTTTATATACAAATATTAAAATATTATATTGAAAACTCAAAAAACTATCAATTAGTTATCCCATAGTCTATAGTTATGATTATCATTCCCCTTTCGTTTAAATATATTATGACTTTGTACTCTCATCCAATTTTAAGATATTTAAGTGTTTTTAAGTATACATAAATAAGGGTTTCTAAATATTTATAAAATAATCGTTGTTATTGATTAAATTATAGTAATTAAATGCAAGTTTAATTGCAAAGTAAAACAGAGAATAAATGCTAAATATTTCTAATCATAATTATAAAGAATTTTCTTGATTTTCTAATAAAATGTCAATAGCCAATCATTCTTTGATATTTATGTCATAGATTAATACATTAAATAAAGCTATTCATTAGGAATATACATTTTTTTAATTGTCCAGAATGCATAATTTTATGTTATTTTACAGATTTGTTCTAATTTTTTTTCCTGGAATCTTAGAAAAGCGAAAATCTACTTATTCATATTTTTTTAGCAATGATAATTTTATAAATATATTATAAAAATATATTATATGTGTATATAATCGGTATTAAAAAATATATAATGATATTTATTATAGTTATTAATAATAAAAAAAATATTTAAATTAATAATAACTAAATTAAATTCAATTTATATCTCGTTTGCTAAATTATATACATAAAATTAATGATTTTGAATAAGTTATGTTATTTCACAGTTTGAATTCAACGCGGGCGCAATTGTCGCTATTCTAAATTATCGAAGCGGAGTTGTCGATCTGTGTGCAAACATTACGGAGCCATAATTACCATATTAATATAATATACGCCATGAGATTTACATATTAAAAATAGTAATTTTTCGTTTAATAGGTTAATAAATTTATATTATTATACACGTGAGATCCTTCAATGGCATATAAAGCTTTGGCGAAAGCTGTAAATGCGTTAAAATGAAAAGTTTATTCAGGGTCTGAACACTTTGGCTAACAGATTACCTTAAAAGAAAAGTTTTCCGTTACACATTCCCGCTATACGTCAGGTGTTATTCTATGAATTTTAAGCGTTGTTCCTGGAATTTTCGCCGAACGTACATTTAATTCCATTCCCTATGCGAATTCACTCGCAATTTGAGCGTTCATCGAGCCGTGCAAATTCGATGCCGAAGATAGTGGGGCTCCCGTCTCGGATGTTTCCTTTGAAGGCGATTCAATAATCCGTAAAATATTTTGCTTAGGGTTGGCGAATGATGCCGTCTGCTGTGCGAAATTCGAAATAGATCCCGCAGATGAAAGAGACGGACCAGCAACGAAAATAAACTGAAAAGTTCCTTGTGTGGAAACATTTTGATTTATCCGAACCGCATATATTCGAAATTGGATTATTAGAATAGATATATTCCCGGTCCGGATCACCAGTTTGCTCGCTGTGGCTATTCAGAATATATTAAGACACGGAAACTATATATAATAATATATTGAAGAATTAGTCAAATAGAATTTTTAGTAAAAATATATCCGTTCATTCTGGAAAAAAAATCAAATAATGTAACAAAGATTAACCACTTGATCAAAATTTATATTTCCTATATTTAGTATTAAGAGAATCTTAGTATTAGTGATAATACTATTTTAAATTAAATTAAATGTATATACTTATTCAAGAAAAAAATGGGGATATGAATCCGATCTCAATTGTCGGGGCGCAATTGTCGTCGTTGATATTGACCGCGCCGAATTGTCGTTTCTTTCTTACGCTAATGATATAGACACATAAATCCTAATTACGTATCCACGAGGAATAATTATATAACATATAAAATGTTTCATTTGAATCTATTTCTATTCCTATTCTAACCCTCTTCTACCCTCCAAATTCACTCACCACTATCCTAAAACCGTAATAAATAATAATAATAATATAATAAAATCAAAATTCGGTGATAGTACTAATGAAATTTTATTTCTACACGAATCTGAAATTACTTTTTACTTAAAAAAATAATCGGATATTTTAAGTTTTTGATTTTTCTCGAATAACACTTTTAAATATAAATCCTACATGTCACAAACTTTTTGTATTTGTCTAAAAAAAGTCTAAAGAATAAATATTATAGATAATCATTGTCATTTATTGTCTGCAATTGCGAAAAAAAATAAAAACAACAATGTTTTTTGATGTTGCCACGCGCGCAATGTTTTTTCTCGCTCGCATCCGGTATGATCTGTCAAGTGCGAGTGAAACGAACGATTGACATGTGTGTCGAAACATCGTTGTTATATACGCTTCATATTGATTACTTAAAAAATCCAAAAAAAACGACGAAATTATGAAGAATACAGGTTTTTACGTCAAATACACCCTTTTGCAAATCAAATTAACCCAGTATCTATTGAAAATGGATTAATTTGAAATGCAAAAGGTTTATTTGATTTGTTAAAGGGTGTATTTGATTTGCAAAAGAGTGTATTTGATGTAATAAGCCTGTATGGTGCATACCTATTTTTTTCTTAACATGACAACTTATTGACAAAGAATTCAACATCCTTACACTAATGATAAATACACTTAAATCCTTATTATATAACCAAGTTCCTATAGGAATATTAAAATAATATATAACATGGATAGAAAACTCAAGTAGCTATATTTTTCTCAAGTCTTTAAAACAAATAACACGTTTTCTTCTTTTTTATTTATTCCTATTTCTTTTCATAAATTATTCTCAAAGCTAAGAAATATTAACAAACTGAAAAATAACATAATTTTTTTTTGACTCACAATTTCTAATATAATAGAATAAATAGAAGAAAATATTAAGTATACTATCTAATAAACACATCCTATCAGATATCTTCTAATTCACTCACGGCTATCCAAAAACCTGAATAATTAATAATAATATAAGAAAATTAAAATTCAATGAAAAATAAAAGACGTCTTGTCTTACACTTTTAAATAAAAAGACAAAGGATTAGAACACATTTATGTTGTATTCATTTGGAAAAAATAGTTTTCAAAAAAATCCTTAAAATAATTCTTAGTATTATTCGGATCTAAAATAACACAAGTAATTAAAACTGAATATTTCCTTTTTATTTTAATTTTGTTATTCTAAATTAGAAAAATTATATTAACTGCATATAAAAGATATGATAAAAATATGAAAATAATTATTACCGTTGTGACCTTTTTCTACTTCCGAAAATGAAGAAAAACAAGAAATAAACATCGTATTGCCAATATTGTGGAGATAACGACAGAATTAAAAATCTATTGCATGGAAAATTTCGAGATAATTTAAACATATACATATTTTTAGCACTAACATATTTTTATATATTTACGCAACTGGAATCTCAAATTACGTATTTTATCGCTTTTCTATGTTTTAGATAGAAAAACTTATCAAATTTCCATAATATCGTATTACATGTTCTTAGCTGGAGCATCCGTATCAGCCGCATACGTAGATATAATAGAGCGTAATTGAGACGGTTTTCAGACCAATTTTTCTTATTAAATTGCAAGGCTCTCATAGATAATAATATATATATTGTTCTAATAATCCTTCGCTACATTCTCATTTTGAAAAGAAAACATAAAAAGAACACTGTAACAACGTATCTGCTCTCCCTCTATCTCTCTGTTCACTTATAATTAATTACTCGCCTTCTCTTGCAATCGTCTCTCCACATCTTGGACATGTAACTAGACATTTAATGGTTTTCCGCGGTTGATGGCAAAGTTATCTTGGACATGGAAGAAGTGTAGCCGTAGCCTTATACATACGACCATCGATCATCTAAAGTTTATCCGTGTCACTGTCAATGGCAGACATTTTACGAGCTCGTAAACTGTAAGAAATCACAGATCTGAACCGGTTATAAAACGTAGCACAATTGTAAGTTCCGACCTTGGAAAATTGGTTCGTTGAACTTCGATTCAGTAATTTAGTCGTAGATATTGTTTTTATCCCTCGATTTTCACAGGCTAATTTTCCAAAAGGAAAATATTATTTTAACATAATAATTTAATCTATGGAAAAGGCGTAAGCTTAATTATACACAAAACAAGGATGGATTCCAGTGAATAATGAGAGTGGCAATTGTCATGGGACTGAGGATCTATGAGACCAAGACAAAATACGTGCCCACATAACATAGACGAATCCATGAACGACTGAGAGTCGAAGAGTACAGCTTCGAGGCCGTCTAAAAATTCACATATCTCGGCTCACTTATTACGAATAACAATAAAACCAAATTGGAAGTACGATGAAGAAGCATGGTGGCAAACCGGTGTTACTTTGGACTTCAACAGCATCTACGGTCGAGATACCTCTCAAAGAAGACTTAAGTTAAGCTCTACATGACTTTGATCAGGCCCCTCCTAACACACAGGTCTGAATGTTGGCTTTTGTCAAAATAAGATGAGCGATAACTGGATATCCTGGAGAGAAGGATTCTGAGACGAATATTTGAAGCTGTATAACGGTATACCGACTATATAAGGGTATACCGGCCACAATTGTCATCAGAGTGGCCGGTATACCCTGTACTGATATACTATACTGATGATCACGTATGAAGGATGCAACAGGATAACAAGTCTTTCTGTCCCCAGAGTAAAAGAAGACTATGACTGAAGTGATTGGATTGTGTTCAGAAGAATACTGCATCATTGAAACTCACTGGAAGATGGAACTACATTACGGAAGACCAAATGGAGAAGTGTATTTGATGAGACTAGGGTTCTACAATAAGTCTACTGCATCTATGATGATGATGCGATGATTAAAGGATAATTAAAATGGTTTTTAAAATGCATTCACTTCATATTCTCAAAATAAAAGAACAATGAGACTTTACCAAAAAAAAAGGGACAATTGAAATAAATTTTATGACTGAAACTAGTTATAATGACGATATTATTATGAAGTAATGCATCTGGTGATCCAATTATGAAACTGCTCATCAACCGAGATCTCTTTCTAAAATCATTGAAGGATACACCTGTCCCTCGATTAACGCGGTAGATACGTTCCACGAAAAACCGCGTTAACGAAAACTCACGTTAAAAGACATAGAGTTCATACAAAAAATGGGGATACGTTCCAGGATGTAAAAAACCGCGTAAAAAAAATGTATGGAGCTCATATAAAATGTGGGGATACGTTCCAAAAAAAACGCGTAAAAATAATCTATAATCTACAACAAAAAAATATATGATTGAAATGAAAATGTTCACATATACCTACAACATAATTTTTATTAACAAACAAGTAGGAGGAATTATAAACGTTTCGTAATAAGTTCACACACATCTTCAAACATTTTATTTTATTCGGAAATTAGCTGCTGTCTTCTAATGCAGCTATTTTTCTTCTTCTTTATTATTGGCTCAAAGTCACTATCATTATCACTAGAAATATTTAACATTTCTGAATTCGCATAAGAACGCTCCCGGATAACTGAATTAGAAAATCGGTAACTAACATCTGTCTTTTATTTTTAGTCATTTCTTTAAGAATTTTTTCGTATGGAAAATAAATATTTTTTATTTCTCGTTGAATTTTTAAAGCTCGTTCAACATTAGGGTCGATATTTATCACAATATTTTCCATTTTTACAGCCAATTGGATAACTTCTGTTATATTTGTAGAAGTAAATAAAGTAAATAATATCCTTTGAATGTTGAGATTATCCCTTGGTATAATGGTTGGATTATCGAAGTGGTATTAGGTGGTATAAATACAACATTAACATTGGGATGTTGTATGTCATGTGGATGTGCATTATCAAAAGTAAAGCACTTTAAATGGAAGATATATTTTTCCTTCATGTAACTTTCTGCTTCTGGAACAAAGGGAGTTAAAAAACCATTCTTTTAAAGATTCAGGCTTTCTTATTAACTCTCCAGTAATACGAAATATTGTTCATATTTATTCCTTCAATTGCTCTTGGCTTAAGAGCTCAGTGAATCAGCAATGGTTTATAATTCGATCACGAGGTGCATTACTGCATAATAATATCGACACCCGATCTTTTGCTACATTCAAGCCACTAGCATTTTTTTTCAGAACTTGATATAGTCCTGCTAGGGAATATAACCATAGTAGTCCAGTCTCATCAGCATTAAATACCTGGTCAGAATGTGTATAGAATTTTCTTCAATGATTTTAAATTTTGGTAAAAATTGCATTGCTCCTTTCATACCACCAGATGCATGTTCACCTTTTAATTTTAGATTATGAAGAGACTGTCTTTTTTTAAACCCCTCAAACCATCCTTTACTCGCGCAAAAATTGGGGTTTATTTTAAGATCAAATGTACGATGTTGAGATTGTTCTATGGGGTGGTTATATATTTAAATTTTTTTTGCCTTATTGTATTGGTATCGATGGAGTATTGTTTTGTGTATAATCATCTATCTAGATAATTAGAGCTTTTTTTATAGATTCAATTCTAGGATCTCTGGTGTGAGAAGAAACTTTAGAACTTGACAATGATCCAGAGGTTGCACTCTTCTAATAATAGAATTCGTTTCTTTTTTATCGTTCTATCACGTAGATTCATTCATTCCACGCGACAACTTAGTTATAGATATTTTTTCTCCTTTTTGAAGGCAAGCTAAAATTTCGATCTTAGTATCTAATCAAATAGCCTTTCTCTTGAGCTGAATTTTTGGTGCTTGATTCGACATTTTAAGGCTAAAAATTTTAATGTATAAAAATATGAACAAATCTAAGTAAAAGCTAAATAAAAGCGTTATACATACGTATTTTATCTTTAATTGAAATAAACTATTAACTGAAAGACGATGAAAGCAGTGCTCCGCACGAACAATGGCACTTTTCGTCATAGTGCGCGAAGAAAAAAAAAAGTTTGAATCTAACGCGGTTTTACAAAAACCGCGTTAGATTAAAACCGCGTTAAAAAAAACCGTTAATTGAGGGACGGGTGTATAAAGCATTGACTATATAGTCAGAAAAAAGACTTGGATGACGAAATAATTTATCAGCGACATAGAGATACGCTATAGAAGACTAGGCACCCATACATTATTTGGGGCTTGGTTTTGTATTTTATAAATTAGACGAAATCAACACATAAGAACATTTTTTTATTTACATATTTTAAATGACCTTGTTCTACATTTAGTATGTTCACGCGCGCTTATTATGTTTTGATGTCAACCAAAGGGCATTGCCATTTATTTTGCGCGGCAATATATAATAGCCACCCCCCGATAACCGCGAAAGTTGGGACCACGTAATTGGAACAGCGTTATCGGGATAATGAAAAGCTTATACATAATTTAGGGTTACAAGTATTTCGTAAAAAAATGTAAGATCTTGAATTAACCCTTTGCACTCAAAGGGTTTTCCAAAAGTTTCTACCAGCTCAAACGGTTTTAGACAATTTTCTCCAAATAAAAGAAAATTTTGTAAAAAGTGGGTAAAACAGGTTTTTTGTTAAAAAATGTAAATTTATTTTATTGTTAAGATGTTTATTTATTGAATCAAACTTAATAAAAAATTGTGGTGTGGTATATTTTAAAACATTCTCCTGGATGAAGGGACGGTTTTCGCTCGCACGTATCGCAAAAAAATGATTGTTCTTCTTCTTTTCCGGTTGTATTTGCGATCAGAACATACCAAACAGTCTTTGTATTTTGTGCCATCATATATGAAATGGGGAGCACCATCCAACCTCTGTTCCTGATCACTTGTCGACGCACGCGCCGGTTTGGACTTCTCGGCACGAAAATTTCCAATTAACTCCATCAACAAACTCTGTCGAAATTTCTTATGGCTTAGGGGTTTTCTACCTTCTTTTTTCTCACATTCGGTATATAATATATAAGAATTTACAATGGATGTTTCCATCCCCCAAAAAAATAATTTCCTCCACCATTTCAAAGTTTTTCGCATAAAACAATATGACGTCGCATATTGGTCAACCGTGTCTACCCCATATTTTTTATGTAATTAGTAATTACAATAGGCTTTCTGATAAGTTCGGGTTGGGTAGTAGGTTGAGATCTTCTGACTCTCCTTCTCACTGATTGGGATGATGATGTATACTTCGTACTTAGCATTGTTACAATACGTTTATCTCTCCAAGCTAATACTAACGTATCTTCGGCCCGCCATTAGATGTCCCAGTTAAAAAAAGTAATGTTCGATATATATGGATCAATGTTTGTTGCATCCACCCATGATGTAGTAGTAATAACTGGAGGCAAAACAACACTATCGTTTTCACTATCGCTATGAATCTGCATAACCGCGCCGTCCTACAATTCTTGAGCCAACATCTTCCTCAGAATTAGAGTCAGTTACAAAGGTGTAGTAGATAACGATAGCAGCTGTGGAATCTGACCCAGTAAAGTATTCTTCCAGATAAATCAGTCGTTCCTAATATCATCAATTCATTCATGTATTTATCATCACTGCTTTCAAATTCATTGACGGTTGAGATCTTCCTAGCTCGAGACATTTTCTGGGCTATAAATGTTAAAATTAATCCATTACAGCTATATATAATTATCTAAAATACACAGGATGTAAAAACTTGCTGTAATCAAAATGTTGAAACACTTCACTAATAATAATCTATCAGTGACACAGTTCAACAGATGCTAAATATCGTTGAAAGTGTACATTATACCTACACCCGACATATTTTTTCACATTCCAAGAAACAAATGTGAATGTTCAATTTAAAGAAAATATTTATTATCTCTTCTAGGACATATCTGACCCCATCAGGCAAAATATATCAAAATGCTAAAAAATAATTCGTAAAATGAATTTAATAAGAATTTGTCCACACGTTGTGGACAGTGGAGCTGCTAGTAAATATTAGTTGTCAATACGTATGGACAGTGAATTACAAAGGGTTAATGAAATATTCGGTTGCCGTACGTACGATCGCCGACATACACATAGACATCCGTGGCTCATTGTCACCCATCCGGGCGTGAATGGTAAAAAAATTAATGCCGAACTGCTCGCGCATGGGAATTATGATATGTGCGAGCGAGATCAACACACAGACGCACCAATAAACAGTATAGTGTTTGCAGCCGAGCTATGCATGAATAGAGATGCGCTCGCGTTATTAAGCGTGACTGCCGCGATTTATTTTGAAAGTGGCGTTATCGGAACACGCGTTATTGGGGGTACCGCTGTATTACAAATTTACGAAATGTGTAATTTAACCATGGAAATGGCACTCAGAATGAAGCTCTATATTAGAGAGCGCTATAGAAAGGGTTGACTTAAATGGTTAAAAAAATCTTCCGTTTAAAAGTGACTATTTTGGAACATATACCTACATTTTGTATCATAATCATCATTTGCCAGCCACGAGGCTCTCACTCGCTGAGGGCATGAGCCTTATCAGACTCTCGAATGGCAGTCGAGACCAAAGAAACCTGGGTCTCACACGTGACGTGAGGGCTCCCCTTTCGCGTTTCCCTCTTTTGGTCATTGCTGGCATTGGACGTACATCCTCTACCATGTTGGTATCGGATTTTACCCTCTCGACCGTATCCAGGCAAGTAGGAGGGGTTTTGTCTCAGTATTCGTTTATTCTCTTCTTTGAGGCGTTATTAGCTTATAACGAATCACGAGTGACAAGTAGCGAGCGACCACATACACACACCTATATAGATAAACACAAACATACATTTGCACATACAGTGATTATTAGCCCTGTCGCGCAATAGCAATACTTTCATAATGGGAAAGACCTCCTCGGAGAAGAGTCCCCTAGAAAGAATGAAGAGGAGCGAAAGTATCGAGACTAGACCAATTATTGGACAACAGATTAGGGTTTTCCTTCCCATTCATAGAATAGTTGTAGTAGAAGAGGGTGACCAAAGAGAGATTGGTCTTGGTTGAGAGACAGGAAAAAGGTTTATGACATCTCGCTATTCAATGGCAAGGGTTCGCCCTGTTTTCGTTTAAAAGTGACTATTTTGGAACTTATACCTATATTTTGTATAAGCTCAATTAATATAAGGTATTTATATATTACAATTGTTATATACGCGGTTTTTCCATGGAACGAATCGACCGCGTAACTCCAGAAATGGGTGTACGCATTTTTAATAACATCGTACATACACATGTGGCGGATTGATTTCACGCATCTTCGGAAAAATGTTCGATCTTCATTTTTTTGTTAATATTTTCAACTTCTTCTAGTGTTTCGTCCGTTTTAGGACATAGGCGATCTATACGCTTTTGTATTTTCTCTGTTGCGGTGCCATGACAGCTTATTTTTTCCCAACCAATGTTTACCTTCCACTTTTACGGGAAGCGATACTTTGGTTCACGAACGATGTGTCCAAAGTACTTTGTTCGTTACCTGCAACGTTCACATCCCGCATATCCGCAATATTTTATGACTAACTAAATGATTAATATTGTTTTTAAATAAATTTAGTGGATATATGGTCGTTGGCGGGTTGAATGGCCTGTTCATTCTAATGTTAAATGATTGCAATGGTCGTTGAGGTCAAAATGTAATCTGCTTTGCATACGCTCGTGAGCAATTAACCACTGCCAAGAGCAGACGTTCGGTTAAACGCGAGCTTAACCGGAGTTCTGTAATATTTCAGTAATTTCAGAAAAAAAAACTAATTAATATATTGAAGTGTACGATTAAATTCATTTTTTGATGATTAAACGAGAGTAACGTGTGATAACATAATGTCAACGAAGTTAAATCATATCTTGTTGCTTTGCCAATGCAAGTATGTACTGCAAAATAAAGATTTGTTCTAATAGCAAGAGCAAGAATATTAATCGAGAGGAAAATTACCAGGGCTGCGCATTGCTTCTAGAATCCTTGACTTTGGACTCCTTGAAGAAGAGGTAGACTCTTCGATGAAGATTCTGTCTCTTCTTCGAAGTGACTACAGAATGAATCAATATTATGATGTTATATTCTGCAGTATCCTCTATACAGCTCGTATCATCTGTAATAGATGACTGATCTACTACTAAAACTCTTAGTGCTATTAACCATTAGACATTGAGCTCGATCTTCTGTAAGTTGTACATTTTCAGTGCTATCCGTTGGCGATTTCGTATGGTTTTTTAAAGTATATACTCGGACGATTGAAGATTCCAGAAGCAATGTGCTGCACTGCCAATAATTTCCAATATGGTTGAAGAAAAATTAAATAATTCTCCAAATATATGTAATTAAATAAATTGAAATAGAGTTTATTATTTATACTTGCAACATTTTGCATCATATTTCATCAATAAATAATATCATTTATTTATTATCTAAGTAAAATAAAGTGAAACGACAATTCAGCGCGAACCAAATCAGCACTGACAATTGCGCCCGTAAACCAGAAACCGTAAATTCCGTTTTCTATGTAAATTTTATAAATAAATGTATAAATAATTAACACGTATATTATAAATGGTAACAAATGAAGACTTTACGTCCCGAATATCAAGTAAATTTACTTAAATGACGATGAAAAAAAAACCGATGCCAATCTAATCCAATTTCCTGACCTCGATATTTTGTAAGATATTACGTGAAGTATTTTATATCCGAAAGAGCCCAGATATTTCAGTGTTTCCGAAATGATCCTATCATATCCAGAAGCTCTTTCGTTTTGAATACATCGACTTCCTGTATACGAAATGGATTTGGATCCGGAAATTCTTGATAATTAAATTTAAGAGAGCTAAGTTTGAATAGTAATGTTTTTCTAACGAAATATATTTGTTTATTCTTTTTTGCACAATTTTTAAATAATAATATCTATAAAACTCTGTGGCGGTTATTCCACAGAGTGCGAGATAATTTCTCGCACGTTAATTTGAATCTGTCCCATAATAATGAGTGATATATAGCGCCCCTAGCGGGTTCAAATGGTGTCATCCCCTCCAATAAAATGATCATCAGCGCCACTTCCGAGGGCGACCAACTCCTCTCTCTGCCCTTGGCGGTCGAAACGTTATGACCTTCCCGCATTTAGCTCCGGCATAATATGTAGTCGCCATCTTGTTGCGCTACACATGGATGCCGCCATGATGATTTTGGATATATCCTCTCGTCTTCCCTATGCCAAACCACATCAAATAACCAATTAACAAGCAAGCTAACCACTATAACTGCTGACGTTTTGGCTGCAGACAATTTCAGAACACAGATTTATTGACAAAGCTTAGTCTAATTTTTTACGTAAGCCATTTATTTGTTCTTTTTGTTCCATCAATACGTAGTTTTCCATAAAATAAGACCCGGTCTTATATAAATATGGAGTCCAAAATATGTACTTTTCCGAGTATCTGATTCCAGACATTTTGAGAGTCATTCTGATTCAGGTATGTTTTTTAGATTTCTTTTATCACTTTAAACTGACTAGCATGTTTTACGGAAGTTTCTAGCTCAGATGCGTAACCCTTAAAGTTTTATTAAATTTGTATTACAATAAATAAAGCTAAAGAACGAGTCATAATACAAATGCCATTAATCTGTATTTATTAATTGTCTTATTATTTTAATAAATAATTAATGAAATATATTTTATTTGTATCCTCGTTTTTAATAAAAAAAAAGGTTGGCTTTCTTCAATATCATCACATTACATATGTATTGCACTATATCAGTGATGGCAAACTTTTTTGAGAAATGGGTTAAATTGTTGTTTATTATTTTATTTAATACTAGCTCAAGTGGCTGAATATGTGGGTCAAATCAGTGACGTGGCTTGGGAAGGGAGAGGAGGGTTATAGGATTTTCATTTCTAAATCATTAGTGAATGCTGAGTGATGATGTCATATAAGAACATTAAATTCCTATAAAACTATTGTATTTTTTATTGAAAAATAGCTTTATTTCTTCTAATATTTTGACAAACCAATTAAAAACTAGGAAACAAAGAAAAATTAATTTATTTAACTCGAATAACTCTTTTAGTATAAATTCATCGCGCATGTGCAAGTGCGAACGAGAAAAAACATAGTGCTGTGCAAGTCGTAAAACCACATGCGTCATATTAATTAGTAAAAATATTCAAGCTATCGACCAAAATATAAAGCATATCATGAGTAACTATTTTTATTCTTAAAAAAATCCATGTGCTTTTTTTATGCGGTCCCTATCCCATAATGTGATTCAAAAAATATTTTTTATAGATACTCGTGAAATTTTGTAAGATTATTTTTATGCGATACCTCCCTATCCATCGCACAAAAACAAGTTTGATTGACCAACATAAAATCCTACAAAAATAATTATTAACTAAATAACTTTGTATTGTTATAATACACGAAACCAATATTAAAAAAAATATATTAATAATTATAGAGCATAAAAAATATCTAAAATATTTCTAGAGATGATGATATCCACTTATAACAATTTTTTCATTTTAATAATTCAAGCATAACATAACTCTCTTGTATAAAGAGGGCATCTCCATACATATACAAACAAAAAAATGTTTAAAATTAATATGCAGACGATTTAATGTCATCATTCACAGCCAGCTGGCGCCACAATACATTTTTTTCCTCCACGAAACCGTCCATTTTTTTAATGGACATATGCGATCTCATACGATTTCGTAACACAATACAAAATCGTACACGCATCTCGACGGCAATAAAATGTCGAACAAACAACATACGAATGTGTGTAATACGATATTATAACCGAATACCGGCCCGACGCACAATATAAACTCCAATTAAACGTTTCGGTAAATCAAATCCGTCAGAGCAAACTTCCGTTAATCAATAATATGTTTGCTGTAATCGGATATCCGGTATGACGAGGCTACGATAATGACGATTATACCCTATATTCCGGTACACAACTATAGTATATCCCCTCCTACACATTCAAAATCAAACACAAAAAAAAAACTAGTAGACTCAACTATCACACCATTCAAATCAGAAATTACAGATTTATTATTATAAATCTTAATTAAAGCTATACTTTTTTTTTCCTCCTAAAGGTATTTTCCACTTAAATGGAAAACTGCTAATGTCATCCTCATCCCCAAACCCGGAAAACCTCCTGACCATACATAGATAACTACTGGTCCATCAGCCTCCTTTCCTCTATGGGTAAACTCCTAGAAAAAATAATTACACTAGAATATTTAAATCAGGGATGAGCAACCTTTCTTAACAACGGGCCAGCTACCAATTTAAAAATGTTGTGCATGTAGGAAACTTATGATAATACAAACAATGAATAATATTTATTATGTATCAAAGTATCTCAATATTAACAAAATAATCCTCGTATAAAAAATACAGAAATAAAACACTTATTAACCGATCTGTCATGGCGGCTGAAATCATCCACGTAGTCCGAAGGGGGTCTATTTATAATAGAAAATAGACTCCAAGCATTTCAAGTCAAGATATTGATGATATATTTTTAAGAAATGGATTATTCGTATGTTTTGGATTTTTCTAGTAATTAATATGACGCGTAAATGACACGCAATATCCCGCCGCAGACTGAGGACATGCCGCTGGTAGACCGATCGCCAAATTCTCGCGGCACGTGTCACTAGTATACGTTTCAATCGCTCTTGGCACATAAACATTGGCTACAAAACGTGGCTACAGAAGCGAGTATTGTGGGTTTTTTTTTTACAATTGTGGACAATAAAGGTCAATGATTACTTATAATATTTATTTTTTAGACTTTTTTAGACAAATATAAGAGTTATAATAACCCTTTCCACTCTGACCATTTTTGGTCGAATCTCCGTTCTATTCTCATTAATTTTATTTTACGTATATAATAAAAAAAATCATTGGTAGAATGAATATGAAACATCTATAGGGTTTGATCTGATATCCTATATCAGGGATGGCGAACCTTTTTCCTAAGTGGGTCAAATTTGATATTTTTTTATTAAATCCATGTAGCGGGTCACATAGGTTGAGTAATTAAAACAATAATAAATAAAGGCTTACAAGTTGTATTAATAATAAAATTTACAAAACAAACTCTTTTTTTATGAATAAAAAAAAATACATCATTTAATGGGAAATCTGTTGTTGTTTATTTGTCGACAACTTTTCTATGCGAGGTGCATAGTTAGTTGTTTTTAATCTTACACATGCAGCGGTCATTTCTTCACTAAGTCGATTTCGTAGTCCTGATTTAATAAAATTCATTGATGAAAAATAACTGCTCGTGCATGCATATGTTGATCCTGAACATAGTTAAAAGGCAGTAGCTAACCTTTTCTATCTTCCTAAAATGAGCTTGGTAAGAGTTCCATACTTGTAATTAATATATTTTCGACTTTTTCCCCATTGACTTTATTCTCACTCATGCGCTTTTTTCAACTGACGCTTCAATCTCTATAAATTTATTTTCCATATATAACTGTTTTGGAACTCTTACTAATTCCATTTCTAAATTATCGATATTTTAGCCAATTAAAGAAACCTACCTAAAGATTTATATCCACCATGTGTGGGGATATATTCAACCAATAGCAGTTCCAGCTGTTTAAACTGATCAACCTTCGTCCTGTCTCTTTATTTCTTCAAACACGATAAATACTGCTTCAGTTGCTTTATCATTGGTTTCTAAATTAAATGAAGTTTCAAAATGTTTTTTTAAACATGAAAATATTTTATTGTTTTCTTTGAATTGAATCATTAATGAATATATTGATTTCATCATAACGATTTTATTTTTTCGTACATTGCTACCACCTTTAATCTCACGTCCTTGAAGTTTCTTATTTAGTTCATTAAAATGTTGTATAAGATCACACAAGAACGTTAAGTTATTTAACCATTTGCCAATTCTGGATATATTTTTTCTTTTTTATGTAAAAAGATCTTTATTTGATCGATCAAATTAAAAAAGCGATTTAAAACTTGTCCATAACTAAGCCATCGAACGTTATTGTACATTAGAAGTCCTGAATATTGAAAATCTACCTCTTCTAATAATATTTCTACTTCTAATAATAGATATATAATTTACAACACTTGTTACAATTGATATCACATTATCAAATGGTTTTAACCCCTTTTTTGGACATAGTACTTCCTGGTGGATGATGCAAATGGAACCACCAAAGGATGTTCACCTTGGCTCAGTGGAGGCTTTATAAAATCCTATGTTTTTCCAACCACGCTTGGGGCACCATCAGTCGTTACAGAAACAATCTTCTTAAATAAATCTTCATTTCAGTTTAGTTTAACGTAAACTCCTTCATAATTTCTGTGCACTGAAGTTTTCCTGTCAAATTCATCAATTTGATCAATTCTTTCCTTTTATAATATTTCCCAGATTTAAATTCACAATAAGTAAGATGTGTTATATCTGTACCTCGTCCAAAAAAGAAACGAGTACATTCTGGTGTTGCTTTAAATCACAAATTAATTGAGTCGAAGTATCTTCTCGTCCAAAGCCACATACGATCAATAAATAAAGATTCGCTACATTCCAATACAATGTTTGCCTTAAAAATCTCCTTCAGAAAGATTTTTCCATGTCGTGCAATAAATGTGACAGCTGAAAGCTACACATGTGATATTGTTTTCAGGAATCGAGTACATTTCGGTGCTGTTTAAATCACAAATTAATTGAGTCGAAGTATCTGAAGTAGTAAAAATATTCTTTCTTCTCTGCTTCTTTCAATGAAATGAGATTTTTATGCATCGTGTCAAAATGTCGCTTTACGTTGTAACTACGAGCAGTAATACTTTCTTTGCATATGAGACAGATGCTTTTATTTTCTGTTTCAAAAACTCCATACTTGAAAAGCCATTCTTCATTGTATAATCTTGCTTTCTTAGCTGTTGACATGGTGATATCTAAAGGATTAATATATTTATAATTACTATCTATTTATATACAAAATAGTTTAATTGTTTGAAATTATTCACCTGCTCTTTTGATATGACAATCCAATAAAGAATTATTAAGCAAAAAACCGAAAATAACAAATACGAACACTGGCGGCTGAGTAATGTGAGTAAGGTGAGTGAGGTGACCGGCGCGATACGGCGATGATGTACGCGAGCCACTGACCGATCGCTACAAATCGCTTATTCTATTTTTTTAATAATAACCGAGCTTCTGTAATTTTTTGAATGCTCTGTTCCCCCCCCCCCCCGCCACTGACCGATCGCTACCTTAACTACATATATTATTCCTCCAACCTTAATCACACTCTAGCTCTTTAAAGATGTGGCGACATCTAGTGATATTGGTAGCAAATTGAAAATCATTTTATTTTTTATTAAATGAAGGCTTTTTACAATCATTTCTAAAAACTCACGCGGGTTTGATAATTCGTTCGCCATCCCTGTCCTATATAATAAGAGACATTTTTTTAAATAAATTAATTAAAAAACGTGGTACATGTTTTTTGCTAAAAAATCTTTTAGGCCCATACGTCTGATCCTTTTCCACACTTTCCACTTGCGGTCCTAGGCAGACTTCGGCACAGCTAAGTTAATAGAAATACTATTACAAAAACGGCGGAAGTATATGATTACGCCTATGGTACAATGAGGCTGTGGGACACTGTAGGAATTTTAAAAGTTAAAATGTAAAATTCTCGCCGCTTCTACAAGGGCCGTACAAGAAAGTGTGGTAGACCGTAGGTTGCTTACCCCTAATTTAAATTATCTGCAAACCTCGAGGTACCTCATGACGAACAGCACGATTTCCCTCCACTTGTCATCAGCTTCTTCGCGTTTCTGAATTGATCGGAAAAGCTCTTAATATTAAACATTCTTCCGGTGCATTTTTTTTATATCACTCGTGCCCTTTGATAAGGTCTGGCATGACGGTCTAATTTTTAAACTTAATTCGGCTGATTATCCCCTTCCATATATAAAATTGATTCAATCATTTTAAAAAAATAGATCCTTCAAAGTAAAATTAGATTCTAACTTCTCCTCCATCCGTCCGATTACGGCTGGAGTCCCTCAAGGATCGAATCTCTCCCTACTCTTGTTCTCGATCTACACAAGCAATATCCAGATTACAAAAAAAATAAAATAATACCCTCTTGATGAGGTGATGACACTGCCATAATCAGCCCCAGTAGAAGCCTTAACGTCATACATAAAACGTTGAAATTATATTTAAACAAACTCCAAAAGTGGTGTGACTAATGGATCATTCAAATCAACACCTCTAAGACACAGGCAATATTTTTTTCTATAAAAAGAATATCAAATCCGCCAAATGTTAATATTAAAATAAATAATATATATAAAATACAAAAATACTCTTATTCCGTGGAATTCTGAAGCAAAGTACCTCGGGATCACTTTCGATAAAAAAAAACTCCCCTGGAGACCTCACGTAGATTATATTATTAAAAAAATCAATATTAACAAAGCGCTCCTTCATCCTCTTATAAGCAAAATCAGTGTCCTTTCCGTCCTCAAATTTTATACGCTTCTCAGATCTGGGACACGACGCATCCTACCCATATAAACAGAATTAAAAAGAAAATAAATCTCAAACAACATAAAATTACGACGCACAATGACGGCAGATTTGCCGCATTGAAAAAAATAAACCCTAATGTACCCTTTTCCTCTAATTATTTTTTTTAATCGGTTTCTACAAAAACGTAAAAATCTGGTTCCACTGTATTTAGTACCCCGATTCTAACGTCCTCTGATACGTTGTGCCGAACATCCAGAAGCTGATTTTTCAAATTTCTATACTGTTAAAAAAAACGTAACTAGTGGGAAAACGTCAATTCGAGGCACTAAATACAGCGGAACCCGTTTTTTTGTGTTTTTAAAAAAACTTATAATTATGTATGAATTATGAGAAACTCAGACAAAATTGTTAAGATGAGGTGTAAAATGGGCAGTCCTCTATATTCTATATAATCGTACACTTTTGGCCATGGCTATAGTATAATGCGAAAATTTTTATTATTGGTTCAATATCACATATACGTCATGTTGCAATGTGTTTTGTGCTGAAACTACACAGAACATGTACTGAGTGACCGTTTGACATGAAAGCAATTGAATTTGCACCTGAAAGCGATTTCAATTAAAATCAATTTGCAGCACGAACGGAATCCCTGTTTCGGATGAAAAGCCGATTTCATCATGTTTGCGATATTTCAGAAATTTGAAACGTTTCAAGGCAATAAAAAAATGCACTGTATACAAAATGATTATTATTATTATTGTTGTTTCATTTGGACCTAAAAATATAATAATCAGTTGGACTGACGTCTGATGAATATAGGATTTAATTAAATTTATTTATCTGGACAGCAACGAAGCGCACATATTTCTTGCCTCATCTTAGTTATTTAATATTAGTATAGAATGTACCAAAAATGCATGCCGTTTTTGTACCAGATTTAAAAATGTAAGAATTACTGTTACATTCGTCTAACTCTCCGGATCTCCGGAATAATTTGTATAATAACGAAATTCAAAAGCTATAAACCAGATGATAAATTGTAATGGAATCAAAGGAAAAATATAAACAGTCAACCCTCTTATAGCACCGAGATAAGTACCACGCTATAGAAGACTAAGCACGCATACAAAATTGAGGGTTTTGGTATTGTAAATTGAACAAAATTAATACATAATTACATTTGTTGTTGTTGAAAATTTAGCGTTTTGTAAGAACGCTATATGAGGCATTACCCCACACTCCACTCTATAGCAGGGAGCGCTATAGAAGGGTTGGCTGTAATTAATGGTGATGATATAATGAAAAAGTTTGTCTCTTTGTCTATGTCCATGTCCCACTTATCCATCAATTTAAGGATCAATTTTGTATTGTATTATTTTTCCTATAGTTGATCCTTAAGGATAAGACACTACTCTTTACTAATCTTTTTCTTTTTATATTAATAACCACATTTTTTAATTTACTCCGAAACCCCATTTTTCCTAGCAATGATTGAATTTAGAGTTAACCTTTTCCATTCCGTAGGCCAAAATTATTCGTCTAATAGATTTTATAGCAAACAACTTGTACCAACTTTATTTTTATTTAATTTAAAAAAATAATAATTTTTTAATCATATTCAGGATATCAGATCAAATTTCCCAATAAATATTAATATATCTATTAATAAATTTGTAAAAAATAAATAATGAATAATAAATCTTCTGGATTTTGTTCAACTTCCGATCTTAATATGGAACAATATATTAGGTGTAGTAAAAAGTCTTGTCGTATTTTTAAAGGGTAGTTTTAGAAACAGTGTTTTTAGTCCTTTGACGAGTCAAGACGTGTTATTTTATTGTGTGCTTGTCGAGACACGTCTCCACCTGTGTTCAAAACAAAAAAAAAATTACTCGACCCAGTCGTAATGTTTGAATTTGTTCCTTTAGAAGACCTTTTGCAAAACAGCATACTCTTTCAGATTCAGTCCAAGAAAAAAACAACTATCGCTACAAGAAATATTTGCGACATTTATGGAGACGTATTAGATGTCAGAAAATGTCAAAAGCTGGTACAGAAAATTCAAATCCCAAAATTTTGACCTAAAAGATGAGCCTCGAAGTGAACGACCCTGTACAGTAAATAAAGCCGTCATAAAATCAGAAATTGAAAAGACCCAACTATAATCATCAAAGAACTTTCAAATATAACCGGCACAAATTGGTCCATCACTCAGAAGTGTCTGAAAGAATGTAAAAGATTCGAAAAGAAGGAATTTTAGGAGAAAATCTTCCTCCTCCACGATAATGCGCGTCCCCATGTCGCAGATTTGTCCCTGAAAAAAATGGATGACTTGGGTTTTTGACGGCTTTACTGCATCCTGCTTACTCGCCAGACTTAGCCCCTTCAGACTACCATTTGTTTCATTATATGGAACACTTTTTTAAAAATAAATCATTCCAAACAGAAAGTGAAGTGAAATCGGCCATTTCTGATTTTTTAATTTCAAGTCAGCAGAATTTTTCAAGAAAGGTGTTTTAAATTTGGAAAATGGATGGAAGAAGTTTAAATAATTTATTGGTAATTATTTTTTGTAAAAAAATGAATTTGAATTTTATTGAAAAAATACGACAAGACTTTTTTACTACACCCAATATTTTATAGTATGAAAAATTCAGGATTCAACATATGAATAAAAAGTATACTCAACGATATGCAAGATTATGGTTATAATTTAGGGTTTCAGAAGATAATCCCCCACCCTCCTGAAAATTGAAATCTTCTTCAAATTTAACCACTTAACCACTTAACTTCCAGCGCAAAATATTTGATTTAGCGCTCCAAGCCAGCGATTTTAGAAACAATATAAATTGCAAACAAAGTGGTTAGACTTATATAATTTATAGTCTAAGGATGCTCAAGTGTGCAGATGTATCTATAACACATCCTGTGCTGCGGATTCCTTTGTGGGTTCAGTCCATTTCTTGTTCAGGGTTGTCACAACAAATGTTATTTATTTTTAGCCTTTTAATTTATGGATTAGTTTATACGAGGAATTATGAAAATAATTTTCGGTATTTTAATCTATATTTATATATTTTACACGTAAGCCACTAAAACTCCGCGTAAATCGAGGCATAAACTTATATGAAGTGGTAATCATATAAATCTAAATAACTTTCATACAACTCTCTTATAGTATGTCATATGAATACAAGCGTAGCTTTGTTTTAATTAGGCTTAATTATTTAATTAATAAATCCGACACGCATTTGCAACATTCTGGGTGTTAGCCGCGTAATTAATATACGTCTGGTAAATTTTCAACGTTAATTAGGGCAAACATAATACGATTCGGTGTCGAAACTTTCCCATTACGCGGTAGCCACGCGGAAACCACGTGAGACCCGGAGTTCGCGTTCCAGGGAAGTAACTATATGGCAGGAAGTTCTGGGAGATTCACTCACCTCGGGCGTGTGTGTTCTGTAGTCCTTTCAGAGCGGTCTTGGGATGGCCGTCGTTCTCCCAGTAGATGTGGCGAGGGGCCACGCCCAGCTCCTGCAGGCCCACCTCGATCTTGTTGGCCAACACTGGCCACCAGCCCATGTCTGTAACAAGAAGAATAATCGTAAATAATAATGATGTACAAATATGAATGTCCCTCTCGCACTATATACTATTATTCTATATATAGAATCTTTTTCTGAGAATTTTTTTTTTTTACGCAAATTTGGAATTAAATGCACAGGAGAAATAACTAAGACCAGAATTAGTAATAATAAAATACAATCATTAATGATTTAATGTTTTTTGTTTTCCTCTATAAAATTTTATTCTTATGTTTGTGAATGGGAAAAAAGAGGTTAAACAGTTATCTCTATTGTTTTGACTTTTTTTTTCTTTAGAACATATGTATCAATATTATTTTTTTCTCGTTCAAAGTATGTATTCCTCAGTGTGTGTGATTTCTTTAATTTTTAAATAGGAGAAAGTTGTAAAAGACATGCATGGCGAATATCAAGGCATCATAATTATTGATTTGGCTGTTTTTTCCTCATAAATCCATTTATTGATATTAATTTTGTCGCCTCCATGGGCAGTTCCAAGAGTTTTTTTTTTTTTTTTTAATAGAAGAAAGTCGCAAAAAAGTATGGCGAATATGATGCGGTATCACAGAGGTTCCCAATCTTTTTCGGTTTACGGCTTCCTTAAAACATCAGATTTTTCCGCGGCTCCCTTAATACATCAGATTTTTTCAAAATTTTTGACTTTCTTGAGACTTAAACTTACCTTTTTAAAAGCGTTTAACAGCGTAAAATTAAAAACGGATACTATTTTCCTTGGGATAATATAAAATATCTAATTTCAACTGTTTCGGTAATATCCATATTGAGATTGGACAACCACCAAAATTTCGAGAATTGGGAATTCCAACAAATTTGTTTAATTGAATATTTCGCGGCGCCCTTATGACGACACCGCGACTCCCTGGGACACTTTGGTAATCCCTGCGGTATCATAAGCATTGTTTTACAATTGATCTTTTTGTTTTTCACTAAAAATATTTTGATCAATAATAATTTGGTCCCTTCAATGTAGGATTTTTTATCTTAGCTAATAAGGGAAAGTTGCAAAAGTCATGTCTGGCGAATATAGAGGTTAAGGCATTATACATATATTGTTTTTGGCCAAAAATATTTTGTTTTTCTATAAAAAAAAAAATCATGATTAATAATTTTATTCCCTTCAATGCAGTTCGAAGGATTTTATCATCTTCGTAAATAGGAGAAAATAAAAAAGTGAATATGGAGGTATAGTCATCATAACTACGATTTTTTTTTTTTTTTTTCACTAAAGGAATATTAATTCGTATTAATTTTATCCTCTTCAAAATATCACCCAGTTTTTATATGGATTCTATGAATAGGTAGAAGTCGCAAAAGTCATGTATGGCGAATATGGAGGTTAAGGGATTTTAAATATATTGTTTTTCTCTAAAAATGTATTTATGATTAATTATTTTGTTCCCTTAAGGATTTTATTAAATAGGAGAAAATAGAAAAGGGATTGTATGACGAATCTGGGGGTTTAGATATATTTATTTTGTTTATGACTTATTTTTATGGGTTTCTTCAAAATAATATTTATTAATATTCATTTTTTCCTCTTTTTCGATTTTTTTTTCGTGAAAAAAGATAGACGCAAGGGAATGACTGGCGAATATAAAGGTTTTGACAACATAACTAAGTTGTTTTTGAAGTTCTTTCCACATTTATTTCCACGAGTAAAAAATCTGCGAGCACAAGAAAACACATCAAACTTTTTGACAACCAACAATAACATCAAATATCTATCAATGTCAAAATATGTCAGAGACAAACGTACTAACACAACAAAATGAACGTTTTATTTTATTTATTTAATTTATTTTTTAATAAACATAAATAAAATGTTAAGAATCAAAAAAATAAAAATTAATATTTTATAATGAAAATTCCACATCAACTTGAATACAAAATGAATAAATCCTAGATACCCATTAAATAAATTTATTTAAGCTCTATGAGGGGGTAAAAATGATTTATTTTTAAAGCACCGATGTCATAAAACCACGTCGTAATCCCATAACGTTATAGCCCATTTTTTTTATATTGGATATATTTTCATTAATACCGCGATAATTACGATTCGGCTAAGAAAATTATTATTGGAATGATTTGTAGCTATTTGGCTCCGAATATAAAGCAGGATTAGTTTTTTTTCGCATGGTCGTAAATTTGCCAAAACGCCAGCGGTCAGGGGATTTTTTCCGACAACTTTTTTTCGCAAGAAACCACTTTGGCGAAACGCCTTGCTTACAATAATTGATAATAAACGACTTTGGTGTGGGGAAGGGGGTTCAATGTTAACGCTAGTGACCTGATTTTTTGGCTTTTGAATGTATGACAATGGCTGAGGGATACATTGTGACCTCGTCCAACCGTTTTATTTGCGCGCCATTTTTACGGGGATTTAATTTCCACGGCTAATTGTGAACGTTCGTTTTATTCACATATTAAAAATTAAATTTTCGCGCTCGAATAAAATTTTTAATAAAATTGTATGTGCAATACAGTCGAATTTCGGCGAACGGGGTTTCCATAAACAGCAAACTAATTATCGCGATGTTTCGCAGCGCTGAAATTACTATGGGGAATTTTTGTAAAATTCAATTAACCCATCCGCGCCAACGTAATTAGCATCCAATTTCGTTCCGTTGATGTAATATTAAAACTATTAGGGATAATTTGCTGAAAAGCTCATATTGCACCCGAAATTATGCAGGGAATCATGTGGAAATTGGAAATTTGGTGATTCTGCTAATTAAATTTCGATTGCTGAATACTCTGCAATGTATTGAAATTTAATTAATCGGTTTAATAATATATGCGGTTCAGAAGCCACGATATAACTGTATGAGTAACAGTGTGGTTTAGATATTTATTTATTATTTATTTAATTTTTCATAAAG
>JAGXCT010034017.1:0-12201 GCA_022495035.1 Philopotamus ludificatus
CATGTCCATGGTCCTCCATAAGGGGAATCATTCACATGGTTACGATCCTCAGAAATGAGGGAAAGTAGATTAATATCCTGAGTGCAGGATCCTTGTATATACAGTGAAACCCGGTTTTTACGTTTTTGAAGGGACTAATAAAAAAAAACGTATTTAAAGGGAAAACGTATATTTGGCGTTAGAAATATTAATCATTTACTTAAAATATTTGTTAGCAAAAGATGTGTTTGTTTTTAATGTTTGCAAAGTCGCTGATGAGTGAAGAATCGTGTAAGAATTTGAGGGACAATTTAACAATGCGTTTGATAATAATTGTAAAAGTAAATATTTATTTTGACGCCTAATTTATATTTTTATATATTTGGTAAACATTTGCGTAATTTTGTATAATCTATAATATTTAAAATACAGATATTACTTGATAGCAGATAACTGCAAGGATTTATTTAAATTAATCAATTTATCGTCATTCCGATTTTTGGTGATGGGTGATGGTGAATGTTTTATTTTTAATTTAAGAGACGAAGATTATAATCATATCTCGTGAATAGCAACAATTTCATTTCACTATTAGCCTTAAGCAGTGGCGGATTTAGCACTTGAGAGGCCCCAGGCAAAATTTTGAGGCCCCCATGTTCATTCAACAAAGAAAAACAAAATTAAACTTTTTAATGTTTATTGTTTCTTATATTTCTTTCTTTATTATCTTCTAGAAGACCGATATTAGCGATCTTAATGGTAGAAATGTTTATTATTTTTAGAAAAAAAATAAGGCCCCCTGCAAGGCAGCTACGTGCCTGAATTCATGGATCATGGTCTGCGGAACAGGAACAGAAAAACATGACATATTCATTTGTTAATTCAATTTAAGGAATACTGCTGAATTAATAATTATTTTTGTTATAAAAATATGAAGAGCTAAACTGTGAGGCCCCTTTGATTTAATGGAGGCTCCAAGAGTGTAGCTTATGAGACTAAGAGAAGAAATCCGCCATTGGTGAGGGCTCCTCTTTAGTGTCATTTTAATGGTAAATTAAATAAAGAGATAATTTGAGTTCATTATTCAGAGTTTGGTGACGTCCATATGGTCAGATTGTGCGACGCACACAGGCACCGGAAGATAAGGTGTTTTGAGAGGCGCCAATAGGGGAAAATTGAAAAATATTAAATAATAATTCAATAAACTTTCTTAAAATAAATAAAATCAGATCAATAAACCAGTGTTATGGTTTATATGTAACATGCATATTGTTCCGATAATGCAAGTTAACCGCGACTAAGCTAAATTAGCGGTCGGATAGGTGTCTGACGAAAACTGAATGAATTCAGAGAATTTTTTTTAACACTGGCCAGGGGGTATGTAAGTGACCCATTACCTCTACTTGTTTTATAAAAATAATTATGTAGGTAGTTTGACGCGTTGGAATTAATTAACAAATAATTAAACTGTGTCGTGGTTTGACACTGGAGGACATATTAGCGTGAGAGACTCATTCCCCTTGTATCTTGACACTTCATAATCTTTATCAAATCTTTATATGGATGAATGGCGCTTTGGAATCTTTCTGTTATGCCACTCATCCATCGTAGTCAAATAAATAAATAATAATAGGGTATAGGGGCCACAATTAAAGTTCTGCACACAGGCGCCGGACGTTTTCGGCGCGCCATTGAGTGTTTGTATCATCATAAGTTTATACATGCGGCACAACATTTTTTAATTTGTAGCTGGGCTGTAGTAAAAAAAGGTTTCTCATCCCTGCTTTAGGCGTTATCTGCTTATATGAAATAAATTAATAATAAAAAAAAATGCGGCCAAAGGCGCGTGCCTTATGCGCCTAAGAGGAAATCCACCACTGGCTGTAAGCTGATTTCAAAATAATTTAAATCTTCGAATTTTTCATAAATAATAATTGGTATAATTTTATACAGAGGTATACGGAATTTCGAATATTTTATGGTGAAAATGTGATTGTTTGCGTGAAGAATTCGCGCCGCAGTATATTTAAAAAGTGTTGCTTTGAATCCGCAAGTGGTTTAGTGCAATTGGCGTCGAGAGTAGGCGGTGGGCGGGCCCCGGCTGGCACCGCCCGCCGGAACATGGCGGAGTGACCAGCGAGCACTCTTCTTATTAACTTATGTAAACAACACTCAATTACCGACCGCTACTTACCACTCTTCTATTTGCAACAAATTGCCCGTAACAACGAGCGCCAACGGACAGCATAACGCTGCACAAATGCAAACGCATACTTCCGCACGAAATACCGAGCCAATTTTTACGCAATATCTCAATTTTTTTAACACTATTTTCACGCTCATCAATATCTGCACGATGCCGGCTCCTTTGGCGATGGCGTGTAATTAGAGGTTCTGCCCTTTCATGCAAAGTAAAAACAACACGAGACCTTTTGAGTGATTTAATTTGGGGTCTTAGCGCCCAACTAGGCGCCAGCTTCATCCTCTAATTCGCCTAACTACATAATGCGCCTAAATATCAGTAATCATACTAATGACAAGAAAAATACACTCAACTTGAAACGAATAAAAAAAATGTTACGAAATTGACGGCCGAAGTCGATAATTCACCGAAGTGTGTTTGTTTTTTAGATATATTTTTTTTAATAATAAAAAATTATAGCAATTAAATCGCTTCAGATGTGTCATAAGACTTTAATGTTAGATTTAAATTTTTTTTGTTGATTGCCATTAGAATTTCTAATAAATAACCATTCTTTATCCGATTATTCACGCTTTTCATATTTGGGTAAATTGGATAAACGGGTTTATTGTCAAACAGCAAGAAAATATGTATTTTTTAAAAAATCTATTGTGATTCATCGAAATATTGTAAAATAATATAAACTGTATACAACGAACACACTCTGTTCGTCATAACTTGACACAGAAACGGAAGGCGCGCTGTTCAGATTGTGCGGTGCACACAGGTGCCTGATAATTAAAAGCGCCTTGCGGAAAAATATAAAATAATAGTTTATTATAATGAATTACATGCACATTAAATAAGATATAACAAAATAAAAGATTATCCGTTGTTCGTCTTTTCAAACACGACAGATACACAGGGAACTGAAATTTTGCACACAGGCGCCGGAAATTGTCCGCTCACTACTGAACAGAATATAAAAAGTAAATAGTATACGACAATGTTTTTCAAAAAAACAATGGCTTTTAAAAAATTAAATATTCATCAGGATTCCGAAACCAGGATTTTTTTGTACTTGTGGTGAGAGATATATTTGAAGGATAATTCACTTAGATTATTGCAACTGGTTGAAATAACGTCAAAATTCCATTGTCGACAATCGACAACTGAAACTGAAAGAAAAACGAAAACCTAATTTAGTCAGTAATACTCCGACTACGATTTTATTGGATCTATGGAGTACTCATTGAGAAACAAAAAAAATCCAAAACTCTCGTTGAGTATCACCTTACCCAATGCATCATCTTAATTGTCTCATTTTTTGTTGTGCTAGTGTACTTGTTCATAACATACTTTGATTTCGGTAGCCATATTGGATACTTATTTTATGGTTTAATATAATTATTTTTCAATTAAAACAGATTTCCTAAAGGAGCTAAACGCAATAGCGTGCCGACAGTATCCGGCCCCTGTGTGCAGAACTTCAATTAGCGCCCCTGTACATCTGGTGTGCCCTAAAAACGAACTACGGGGAATTACTTATTGTTATATATTATTTAATTTCGATTTTAAGAAATGTAATTCATTTTTATTCAATTATTATTTTATTTAAAATGTTTCCCCATAAGCGCTCCTAACTTCTCGGCATTTGTGTGCGACGCACAATCTGGCCATATGGCGCTCCTGCGCTCAGAAGAAAAAAGCCCTTCCCTTTGCCTTTACAAGTGTATAATATCGAAAACGATTTTTTGAGAAAAACAAAGATTTCGCGTATTTCCGAACTCCGCGAGCGCTTGCATATGCGCGATGTTTTTTCTCGCTCGCACTTGGTACGGAGCGAATAAAAACACATATGGGGACCCAAATAGACCCCATCGGCACGGCTAGGTTAATATATGTAAGTTAGAATAAAAATAAACAATAAAGCGAGCATAGTGTTCTTCGTTTTGTTCCGTTTTATTTAAATAATTCTAGCATTGAATTTTTTTAAGAAAGTCTACTCTAGAAAAAAATGTAATATCTCGTATACTTGAGCTTTTAGCGCTATGCGTTCCCGACACCTGCTCCTTTCTACGCGACGTTCCACACACGGTGAATTGCAATCAAAAGACCCGCAATTAATTTAGAACAATGGCCGTTTAATGGTACGAGCTACCAGGCACATTGTCACCATCTGTTTCCGCGCCATATCGGCGCATCAATTTCCTGTTCACTTCGACTACACTTAGCGGCCGAAACGAGGGTTGGCCGATAGTCGGCTTGTTATTATTTCGGCGAAGGCTCCATCTCCATTGATGGATGTGGTGCCAGTAATTGCGGAGGAACCGTCTTGGAACCGAACTAATGATCGTTTCGGGCGCCACGGACCAAGACGGAAAAAATTGAGTTTACCCGTGTTGGGGTAATGCGCGCCGAAGACAATGACTACATCTCTCGGCCGGGGTTAGAGCTCGTTCACAGCCGATGGCTTCGCGGCTAATCGACTTCTGTCCGAGTCGACAGGATGAAGTGTTTATGTAATTTGTGAAAGCGCTATGCAAACAGCTAATTTAAAATCGATTAGTAAAATTTGTTTAGGCAATTACGCGTCGCTCGCGTAAAACTATCATTTTATCAACGACGCTGGACGACAATTTATTAATACCACTTTCAATTTGTGACTTTCCTTAATTTTATGTAGATCGAATCTCGTTTATTTACCCGCACCGGTACACGTTATAAACGTCTCCGGAGATCGGAGTCGATATCGCCAAAGGTAGAAGACCACTGATGTTCGGAATTGATTGGCACAAGAACAAGTTAAATTACAGGCCGTATAGAGTTTTCAAGATAGCCCCCGTCCAGATAACTGTCATCGGTTCAATTAAAACGAGTGTTCATTGCCGCCAATAAAATGTCTTCGCGCCTTATCTCCGCGATGTTAATGAGCATGTGAGACACGTCGATGATGGCTGCCGGTGATACCTAATGCGCGAGACCTATCATTTGTCGGTGTTTACGGCCAATGTCTTAAGGAACGGCCGCGACAGTAATTACAAAATTTGAGAGTTTCGTGTCCTCTCTTCTAAATTGTTTCTCCAACAGCGCGTAATCCGACGAGCCTCCTCATGAATGCGTATGACGGCAGCGGTGCTGTTCAATTATGCGCGTTGTCCTCGGCAGCATAGTGAGGCGTAGTGCGTCCTAGCGTCATGTCAGGCATCAAACAGCGCCGCAACAGGTCCTCCTGCTATTGCTTCAATCACTGGTAATTGGACACTCGTCACGCAGCCGGGGGACGCCAGCATCTCAACGCATGACCATATCCATCCGCAGAGAGAGAAGACAACGCGAGCCAACGCTTTTTGCCGCAATCTTATATAGGACATCAATACAGTGCCGGGTGCGTGATGAATTGCAACGAAATTCATACATCTTATAGCAGTAATCGAGTACAGGATTTATGAGGTGCTCGCAGGTTCTACTGCCGACGACAACAGGTATGATGGATGGAAAAAGTTGCAATCGTGGTTAACTCAAAATAGCCATAGTTACGAGTGTTACATGTGTACATACATGTTATTGGAAGAATTCGGACAATCGTGTCAATGTTTTGTGGAACTCGTACAGTAGATACAGTACCGAGAAGTGAAAATGTAACACGTAAACGTAATTTCAAGTAAGCCTGACTATAATATCAGGATATTTTTTTTGTATATATTATATATAACCAGTGTTATGGCTTTAGGTAACATGGATATTATTTCGATAAATTCAGAAAATTCTTTATAACACTGGCCAGGGCGTATGTAAGAGGAAAAGACCCATTACCTCAACATGTTTTATAAAAATATCTATCTAGGTAGTTTTGCGTCTTAGAATTAATAATAATAAACAAATAATATTAATTTCAATCATCAATATTAAAAATTAACCAGTGTCATGGTTTGACACTGGGGGGGGGGGGAGTATCAGTGTGAGAGACTCTTCTCCCCTTGCATCATTAGAACCTTTATCGAATCTCTTTATCGAATCTCTATCGTAGTCAAATAAATAAATAATAATAATATAAGAGTCCTTTGTCCTTGCCAAGTTAAACCGTTGTTGTTTATGAAGGGACATTTTATAAATCATAAAATGAAAGTATGCCAAAATTCGAGGCGGCTGTGTCTGTTAAGACACAGTGGATATTCGAGAGGAATCTATAGCAGGCGGTAGAGCAGTAGTTGGGGTATACACTATCCGGAGAAGAAAAAAGGAAGGCGGTTTAATGGGCCGAAAATTTAATAATTATGCACCAAAACCAGCTGGTAAAAAGTCATATTCTCAGATGAAAGCAAATTTAATCCAGTTGAAAGAACTTAGATTGGGAGGCGTAAATCTGGAGAGCGGACGCACAAAAACTGCCCCCGGAAGGACTGTGAAGCTGGCTAAATAATTTGGTATTGCTTTTCATATTTTGGAATTGGAGAATTATCATTCATCAACGGAATAACTCTGCGGTGTAAAAATCTATACTGGAAACCCATCTTCGAAAACCATCTTTCCAACATAAATGACATAATTTTCAAGATGATAATGCTCTGTATCACAGATCAGGTATAGTAAAATTCATTTTTTTAGTAGTTAGCGTTGCAAGAAAATCACAAAAAAAAGAATAATCCTTTTAGATATAAAAAATTCTAAGCCAACGTGGGATTTCGACCTTGCGGTGACCAGGGAATTTGTCAGATCTTAACCTTATTGAGAATTTGTTTAATATTTCGGTGGTTGAAATAAACAAAAGAACTAATAATTAATTAAAATTCTTAATTTTGTTATATTTCTTTAAATAAAATAAATAAATTTGGTCATTTTAGCATTATTCACAAATCATACTGTACCCGTCTTAAATATTACCCCAGAAAATTTTCATGGCACTCCTATGATGTCATATTAGTAACTTAATCGGCCGTAGAACAAGTTTTTTACCTGTCATTGATTATATGGATAGAATATTAAAAAAACATCAATTCTACAGGTGTTACAATTTTATTGCTCGGTACTGTAGTACTAAAAAATGATTCGAATCCTCCTAGCCAGTACTATTATTCTTGTTTCGAAATTCCTTATTTTCTGCATTTTTTATATCCCGTATCGCAGCTAATATGGTGGAGCCTTTGGCGGTCTTCACATAATCGCTCCAACGACTTCTTTGGAGTTCCCCATTTCTTTTAGGACCATGGTATTTACAGCAGACGTCGCTGGCACCACATTTCAAAAGCATCAATTTTCTTTTTCATATTTTCCTTTACGGTTCAGGTTTCTACGCTGTAAATTAAAATTGAGAATACCAGACTCTGCACTAGACGTTTTTTTTGTCTTTTTGGATATCCCCCTGTTTTTCCCAATTGTTGATAGATACATACATCGCATTTTTCTGCCATCCCTATTCGCCTTCTTATCTCCGGCTCACAGTTTCCTTTACTCATAAGTAGTGATCCGAGATAAAGAAACTCTTAAACCCTCTCCAGATCCGGAATATTACCAGATTTAGATAGCTGATTACTCCTGTCGATGATCATCAACTTGGTTTAAGTAATGTCGATCTCGAGTTCTAGTTTCTTACTCTCACAGATAACTTTTTTGAGCAGATCGGCCATTTATTCGCCGTTGGTGGCTATCAATGTCGTATCATCCGCATATTTAAAATTAGGCCAAGACTGACAAAGGCTAATACACTGGTTATATCAGATACTACAAGACAGTGATTCTTTTTCTCTTGAATTTATGTCGATAGATTGTTTCTTTCTTTAGAAATATCGATGTGTACAAGGGAGCATCGTCCATATTGCAAGATTGTGCGGCGCACACAAGCGCCGGGGCACTAAGAGGGGAAAATTTTAAAATATAAAATACTAAATTAATAGAATGAACTACATTTCTAAAAATCGTCATTAAATAATACATTATATTTATATAAGTTACTGCTTGGAGCAAATATGGGTACACTCTCTGATGTGTACCCATATTTGCTCCTGTTTTGTCTCTCCTGCAATAGGGCCAATCTAAGAGTTGGTTTTGAATTGGTTTACGTATTCCATCTCTTATAAACGTAGACGTGTTTTGATATTCATAAAATGTTTTAAATACATGGCCGGCAATAAATTACAATTGAAATTTTATTCGTGTAGACGAAACGTAATCTATATGCAAAAACCGATGCATTGTTCTCGTTAATATCGTTATTTCAATTCTGGTCGGCGTATGGAACCGAAATACACGGGGAGGACAAGAGCCCGCTGTCACCGCGGACAATGGCTTATCGATCAAAGACATGCAACTGTCGCTTGCAAATAAGGCAGACGCGCATCCATCATGGCTCTTCCTTGCAGGGCACCTTGCTGCCTTCGGTGGCAACTATGCGGTCTTGTCGGCCCGCCATTTGCATCATCTCCCGTTCTAGCCGCTCCGCCAATTATCACGTGATCGGCGTACGGGATCGCGGCCAGCGTCTCAGGAGTGGACCTAGAAAAAGCGGGCACATTTCTAAATTGACCAATAAATCATTTGATTTATGGGCGATGACATCGACCGGGTTCGACCACGTCGAGCGTCAATCAAGCGCGCATTCCTCTTGCCATTGTGTTGTAACGAGCGGCCGCGTCAAAGACAACGGTGCTCCTCCTCCACCTCCTCGGGTCCCTGCGACCCATCCATCATCGCCCCTCGCTCCCCGCAAGCCCCTCCGCTCTCGTCAATCACTAACTTTTCGCTACTTTTTTCCCGATGTCCGAATTCGCAAGGTGCAGAGCGCCCCGCATCCCAGTCAGTCATCGGGCAAAAACGCACCGACAATGTGCTTCTATTGATGACGGCCCAGCTCCGCCAGACGATTGGATTCCACTAGTTTTTAACACTTTCGATACGGACGAAATGATAATTTTCCTGAAATTAAATCCGATCGGCAAACCGAGAAACGAATATAAATATAAGCCTAAAAAAAGTCATTTGATTTTCACATAATGTTTTATAAGATCAATCAGTATAGATTTGAAACATAAAGTGTATGTATTAGGGGAACCGAAAAGAAATCAAATTTTTTAACTCTTAATGTATGCTCTGACGACTATAATTGACCAAATCCACTCAATCATCATCGTAGGTAGTAAAAGTACCTTCAGAGCTTAGAAGAACAATGATATGCCATGATTTAAGACAATATATTAGGGGACCGAAAAGTAATCAAACTTTATTTTGCTGGCGAAAAACATTTATTTATTAAAAAAAATCTTAAATACTCGCTTTTACCAGCGTAAAGAGAGTTGTTAGATCCCCTTTTTAAATAAGTCCTTCGATTTTTCGTTGAAAAACTTTTCCAAATGCGCTTTTACCTCTTAATGTATGCTTTAACAATCTTAAAAGGTGGTAATCCGACGGCGCAAGATCCGATGAATAGTTAAAAGTTCCAATCCAAGCTCCCTTATTTTTTCCTGTGTTATTTTTGCAGCGTGAGGCCTCTGTTATCGTGTTGAAGGATCCTTTTGTGTTATAGACCAACACAGTTAATTTTTTTATGAGCTCTTGTTTCATTCGCTCGAGTTCACAATACACTGTCGCTGTAACAGTTCCTGTGACCAGGTTCAAGTAATTCATTAGTGTATAATTCCAGAAAAATTTCACCGCACACAAACAAGGACCTTCTGTATTGTTAGTGACAGTCGAGGGATCGGAACATGTACTTCTCCGGAAAAAAACCATTGTTTTTTTCGTAGGATTTTTGTATAGCACCCACTTCTCCGCAAAAACGGATCGGCTTCAGACTGAGACAAAAAAGACACGCATTTGGTACACCGTTGATCGAGCGCTTCTTTCGTTTATTCAAGAGGAACCCAAATTCCTTGCTTGTACAATTTCCTATGCAATGAAGATGATCCTGAACTATAGACCACGGACAGACAATCTTGACTGATAATTTCTCAATTGTTTGACGAGGATCTGAATCCACCATTGCTTTATCGGTAATTTTTTTCACTGCCTTCATACCTTGATCGAACAAAAATTGCATACAATGACGTAAGATGTTGTCGTTGTGCTTTAATATCTTTCCCCTTAAAAGGTATAAAAAGTTTAACTAAAGGATAAAATTTACAAACATAAGCTTTAACGTCTAACGAATGAGGTAATCGTCGACGAAATTTTGATTACTTTTCGGTCCCCCTAATATAATCGAATAGAATTATTCAGAAGAACATAGATTAACTTATTTTTATATAAATTTCACTTATGTGCATGCTAAAATAAATCATCATCTTCCGATATCATTTGATAATAATTTGAACAAATATCCCATGAAACCTATTTATTGTTTCTATTAAAATATCTACTTTTGAGTAGCATTAAATAAAATCCATGATTCAGATTATGTTCCTCTGCAGTGCCAAATAAAGAAATGCGCATAAAAAATTAACAGTTTGATTAATACCAGCCTTGAGATTGTCTCTCGGAGTTGTGGTGTGTTGCGGCGGAGTGATGCAGACCGATCCCAACTCAATAAATACGGCGGCAGCGGACCGCGATTGCAAGTCCGCCATACCAAAACGGTGAGGCTGAGTGATGTCGCCGGGAGCAGGGTCGTAACAAGCCGCAGATCGTATCGCATGAATGATTGGTGATTGGAGTGCTTCTGCGGCTTGATTGACAGCTGATGACCGTCCACCGTCATCAGATAAGGGTCAAATGGACCCGCGCACTGCTTTTGATTGCAGCCGCGCGGCCGCCAGCGGTGCCGCCATCTCTTATTTTACATTTCGATCGAATCAATTTTTTACGCGAGCCACTTTGCGTTTGGCGAATTTGTGCAGATAACACGCGGCACCGTTTTACTGAAATGCGATATTTTTCCGCAACCATATTAATGTTCCAAGTTTACGACCCCTGACGTTCAAGCATTATAAAACTTCTCACAGTCATGATATCTTCTTAACGTAATTTTCCACGGAGGAATCGTGAGCCATCACCGCGTCAATTTATTATCCTTCACTGCTCCCGATGATAAACGGCGCAACGTTGGCGGGGAATACCAAACGCGATTATTGATTTTTGCGACGGAAATTCAATATTTGTCTAAAATCGATCGGCATCCGGCGGTACGTGTCCGCGGAGACGAATTCTTCGACCGAATTCTGGCTCCGGAATACCGGGGCTGCGGTAGGCGGCTGGCCATCGCCGTGGAATTATTTGTCTTAGACAGCTATTAATAATGATCCGGGGCGGCGATAACAAAAGGATAGAATAAATGATCGCAACATGAATTCTTAATCGAATCCTCGGATCTCTTCTCGGTTAATCCCGGCCGTTCGACGTGCCCGAAACAAAATTAATGATGACCGCTCCCCGTAAAAAAATGTGTTCTGCCTACACGTCCGGGGATAAATAAATTCGTCTGGATTAACGACGAATCGTGCACTTGTTAAAAGTGACACCTCATCCCCCCTCGCCCTAAAATCTGCACGAAAAGACACCGGTGTCCGATTGTAGTGTGGCACTTCCCATACCCGAGCTGTCACTGCGGAGATAAGGTAGCGTGATTAGACAACATATCATTTTAATCCGACCGGTTTAACAGTCGGCTTTCAACCACATCAGATTCCCTTGAGTGAAGCGATGGCAGCCAACAAAGGCTTTTGATAAAGTGTAACATGCCCCCGGTCAGTGGTTCGAAACGTTTTGAAATCCAAAGAAATTCAATTCTACTCGCTGTTAACATTATATCATTGCGTAATAAAAGAATATAATTTTCTTCGTTTTATTAGTAGTCATTGAACTGTACTCAGTTTTTTTTAAAAATAACGTACAGTTTTAATTAATCAGAAGTAGTTGTTGGATATAGTGAAAAATAAAAAATAACATTTATCCGATCCTTCACGGCGGTTCGAAACCAACGGCTCTGGCCGATGTGGTCTATTTTGTATGAAATGAAAGTATGAAAATAGACCCCAAACATTTCAAGTCAAGAATTGATAAAATACAAAAAGTTGGGACATGTAGGATTTATATTAAAAGAGTTATTCGAG
>JAGXCT010034018.1:0-46116 GCA_022495035.1 Philopotamus ludificatus
GCGGGTTTAGGTGTAAGTTTCGCCTGAAAACAGCGGGTGCTTGAGTGTTAATAATTATAAACTAATGGGAGGACTTCATTTAATTTAATTTAAGATTTTTTATATTAAAAAAGATAGTAGTATAAATATAAAAATGTATAAATTTGAGTATTTAATTGACTGCTAACGAATGAAAATAATTTACAAAATTTCAGAATACGACAGGATTATTGCAAAATAATTTATGCAATTTTTCTCTTAATTTTCCGACCACCTCGTACGCGTTATTAAAACATAATTTTGCTAAAGTTTAATCCGTTCAAAACCGTGTTTTAAAGTTATGTATGCGAATCAACAGAGCGATACGTCCCTAGAGATTGCGGTACATTTGCAAAGTAAGCACTTTTCTAATTAAAACGCGGCTTTTTTTCATCTCCTCTGCTTTTCTCTCTCTTTATAAAACCGACTCAATTTCAAAGCCATTCGTCAAGTATTTTAAACACGAGGAAGACACGGGACAGTGGCTTATATTTGAATAAATAAATATTTACATTAATATGGGTTATATAATGAGGTGTTAAATACGTAACTAGTTAAAGAATATTTAGATTAAAGCGCTGATCATCAATATTCCTAAAAAAATGGTCGATCTTACCTCCTGAATAGATCAAGAAAAGCGATAGCTTGAACGTTTTTCAGAAAATAATCCTTATATACATTTTCATTAAGTTTCTTAGTTTTCTTTGCTTAATAATTGAATTAAAAATATAAATCTTAAGGATTTAATACTAGAAATATTTATTTTAAGTATCATGGAACGTCAAATATGTTTATTTTTATGTCACTAGACATTAAAAATAAAGAATATCTACACTATGATGGACGGTATTATTTTTTATAGCTTTCAAATAAATTTGATACAATATAATAATTAATTATTAAAATAGAATAAGACAATAAATGTCACAATTTATTTATTAAAATTTGCATAAATTTGCATAGATTAGATCGTCCAAATCTTTGAACTGTTTAAACAGATTTGGTTGATTAAGAAAATATTTTCGATTTCGTTTTCCACATAATTGCCAAATTAGTAATTATTATTTAATTAGTCTCGTTTTAATATGTGCGATTGTATAAAACCACAATATCCTGAAAAATATATTGGGGACACTTTCACTCTGATTGTAGTTTTATGTGCATTTTTAATTAAACTAGATTAGATTAGTTTTTTTGTATAATTTGTCAAAAATATTACATTATCCAAATTAAAATGCGTAATTGCTAAACATATTAATTGATAAATATAATTACTCAATTCAGAATAACCATTTATAATTTCAAGGTTATAGCTGAAAAAATGTTAAATTGAGATACAAAATATTTATCCTACTAAATACATTTTTAGAGCAATAATTATGTAAATATTAATCAATATTTCAAATGAAATACATATTTAAAAATAAATTCTTGAATAAAGATGGCATGTGGTGCAAATTAGAGGTGATTCGCGAATCTATCTTAGAATATATCATAAATATTAGAATTATATTATTCTAATATTTATGATATATTCTATTCTATTAAATAATAATTATGATAACCAGGAGAAAATTTTCTAATTGCGAGTTTATCTTATGATAAAATGTATTAAAAATGAAAATATCTCTATCATCTTTAAAAAGTTACTTTAAAAATATAAATCTGATCATTGAGGCAGGTTGAATATGTTTCTTAGAGATGTCATACTAGAAACGTAATTTAAATACCATGAAAGTCAAATATGTTTAACTTAAAGTAAAACAACTAAAACAGGATTTCGAATGGGGTCCAGGTAGACCCCTTATGGGTTTAAAATAACGGTCTATAGCATTTCAAGGGTCTAATAGGGGTCGATGATAATTTTTTTTTGTTTTAAAATTTTATTATTGAATCAAAAAATAACAGATCTTATTAATCAGGCATATTTTCCTTATTTAATAATATTTTAAATAAGAAATGTAAATCTTATTTAAACTCAAACCATTTCGAGTTTAAATAAGATTCAAAATGGATTTGTTCATTTCCGTTGAACATCGAAATGATTTTTGATACTTCATAAAAAAAAGGTAAGATTAATATCGATGATATTCAAATGTATTCTGATCACTTGAAACAATTAAGAGAAGATAATAATTATTTGGAAAGTTATATCGTCTTGAAATATGATTAAAACTTCGTCTTGAACCATTAAAAGCGGCATAAACAATACTTATTTTTTTTACAATAAGACATGATTGAATTGAAGGAGAATTTGGAAAATGAAATCTATTTAAAATTATTATATGAAATTCATTTTAAATTATTATAAAATTTAAAATTAAAATAGGACAAAACAATAAGCCTAATAAATGACCTTTTTATATTTTTTTATTCATATTATTAGTATTTTTTTTATTATATACTAATATGTAAGGTAGTTGATGAAAAAAATCATTCTTTTACAAGTGTCGATGTAGCAAAAAGGTCGAAAACCTCTAATCTACAATATGATTAGTGATATTTTTTGCAACTTTATGAACAATAAAATTGGGTTTTTTAAAATAAATCAATATATCAGATACAATTAGGGATAAAATTGCGAAATCTACACTGGCTCATTGAATTTCAAAAATTAAGAATTATCCCTAAATAACAAACTGCTAATCTATAAATCCACATTAGTTATACTACAATATTAAAGCAAAAAAATAACCCGTACTTTATCTGAACTTAAATTAAATGTACCTTTAATTCAAATATAGTAAATATATAAAATATATGATTTTAGAATAGAAAATGGTATATTTTGTTGATGATCAATATTTACAATTAATCTTTTACATTTACAGTGGAGCTTAAATGCTTTTGCGAATCGAAAAATATTTGTTTGTTGATATCCTTTAATATTATGATCTATCTTACTCATTATATACAATTTCATTATTTTTGGCTATTAAAAATATTATAATTGAATCGTTGATAGTCGATATTTTATAATTCTAAATATGTAAATAATAAGTAGAACGAGATGTCTCAGAGAATCATATTTTCTGTCTATTATTTATTTATTAAAATCATTTAATCTATTTTTTGTATACCTCAAAACCAATACTAACAATCATCAATATTAGTTTATTAAGGACACAACTTATATTTAATGAAAAGGCAAAGTGCATTTCCAGCCGAATCTTTTTCTTAAGATCACTAAATTTACTTTAATGCTAATAATATATTTTTTTAAATAATTTTTAATCCAAGTTATCCAATTTATTTCCTATTTTAACCGATTTTGCTTATTAATGTTGTTTTGATTTATATATTTATGGTAATAACTCATAGAGTATATTTATTTATTTTTAATTTATGCACAATCTCACAATTTCATAATATTTAATCAACTCTCGCGTTAGAAAACTACGATGTTTACTCATTCAAATTTAGATATCTATAAATATAATTAATAACAGCTGGTATTTAAAGAAGTGCTAGATAGCTTTAGTGTTATGTCAAATTTGTTTGGAATTTATATCACTAGTTTAATAATTTGTTGACATTATTTAATAAAAATTTACTAAAATGTTTTGATTATATTTTATGCTTATTTTAACTAATTATCTTTATGGAATTTCGGACGTAGAGTTAGTTTACATAACATGTTAGTCAATTAACTACAAATTACGATTAAAATAGTTGCACACGTACCTTTACTAGTGTTAAATCAAATCCTCTTTAATTAAAATAAAATAAAAACTTTCACACTAACAACTTCACTTCGATATCACCGTTTAAATGGTTTATAACTAATTATTTTTTTTGTTCACATATTAATCTAACCGCATTTTCATCTAATCGTGCGGAATTATGCAAAATACTTTTTTTTAATTACACCGGATGTATGCAATTTTATTTTTTTCCGGATATTGTGGCCTGCATTAATCTCCAACGATCGGTTACGAAATGGTTTATATTTGAGTGCTTTATTAATTTTTAACTAGTCGCAAATCTAATCATGTCGCCGTGCAGATTACCTCTATCGCTGTTGTTTTTAATTGTGTTTTTATCCAACACAATCGCATACCCAACGAATTTTAATGACGATAACTTTGACATCGTCGACCCGGAAAATAATATTGATGTTCTCGATTCGGATTCCCGTGAATATTATGGAGACTATGAAGAATCGGACGAAGTCGGCGTACACTTGAAGGACAAGCTGAAGGAATTCGAAAAGTCGACGAAGAAAATTTTCGATTGTGAAAAACAATATCTGAATCACAACGAGTATGAATTGTACAAGATTTGCATTTTAAAAGTCTAAATTATTCATCATTAATAATTTCATGTATTTTTTATTGTAATAAAATTTTCTATTAATTTTATTTAATCAGTTTTACTTTTTTTTATCACATCTGCATATATTATTAATCGTTTTTAATTTAACTAAAGATACAAATAATATATTTGCATATTAAAATGAGTTTAAATTAATTATATCCTTAATAATATATAAATTTTATTTGTTTACAAACCGGAAATAATTTGTATTATTAATTATAATTTTTTTGACACAGTATAGATCGTATCAGACGTGATCTACGCAAGCTTCTCAATTAATACAGCTTCTTTAATATTTTTATGTTTTGTTTTTGTTTAGTTCGAATTACAAAATTTGGATGTAAATGTTCATCAGATTTGTGACATACTGTATCTGTCCGATACGTTCGAAAAAAAATAAATCAAAACTAGATTTATTTGTTGATGACAAGATGGAGACATGAGGTTTGTTAAAAACATATAAAGAATTTAGAATACAGAATCGCCAAAGAACCTCAATGGTTCTTTAACGATTCTGTATTTTTCTCCTTAATATTAACAGAACCTCGTCTTTAGATGTTTTTTCGGAAATTCCACGATGGTGCAGGGGGTCGTATCTGGCAAATTCAGATGTCTTTGACATCATAACAATCTAATTCTTGGCCATTTTTTACCACATTAAAACGCCAGTAAAAAATCACCAGCACCACAAAACTCCCTTAATATGTTTTCGACAGTAAAAATTATGTTTTTTTTACTATTCTTATGAATTAATGATATTTTAGAAAAATAATTTAAATTCTCCTCTGATTTTCGATGAAGATCAAGTGTTTCTTTCTATATTTCTTATGTAAAAATCCATGAAATATGGTTTGCTATTAAAAAAAACGTATAAAATACATATGCAGTACATTATCCGTGTGCTGATTATCCGGTTTGCGGATTAACCGTGCCTCAATTTATTTAATATTTAAAATAAAATGATAAATACAAAGAATCGAAAAAAGAAAAATTTTCCAAATTATTAGAATAAAAAAAATAACAAGACTATGTTAAGAGATATAAATGAGAAATCTTCCTATTAATTATTAGCTAGAAAGGCGTAGAATGATCTTTTAAAATTAGTTTAAAACTAAATCGGTAAATTTTTTGTAAGAAATTGTCACAGAGGTACTGTACCCCACCAGTTTCATATGCGCGTTCACCGAACCCTTATATCATATGTCGTATTAATTTTCATAAGATTGTACAATAAGTCGGGTGTGTATTTTGACCTCCCCCGAACCCGGGAGACTGACTCACCAAACCCCTGGAGTTCGATCGAACCCAGGTTAAGAACCACTGCTCTAGGATAAAGAAACATTTTATAAAGAAGAATATTTTTCAATTTTTCTCCTCTTGGCGCCTCTCGGCGCACCAAAACTTCCAGCGCCTGTGTGCGCCGCACAATCTGGCCATATGAATGGCGCGCCCCTGATTCTCGTTCTCATCTGAATCAGGTTAAAAACATACGACGGCCTTCTATCTAAAGTCACTCCTTTATTTTCTCAAGCAATTATTTCTTTAATAAATTGACCCTACCATACTGGCCTTCTTGCAACCCTTTGTAATGAAGAATATGACTTAACCTAGCAGTGCCGATGAGGTCTATTTGAGACGACCAATTTTTAAAATAAATCCTACATATCCAAAACTTTTTGTATTTGTCTAAAAAAGTACAAAGAATAAATATAAATAATTATTGACCTTCATTGTCTGCAATTGCGAAAAAAATATAAAAACAACAATGTTATTTTCCATTAGCACGGGTGCGATGTTTTTATCGCTCCGTACCGGATGCGAACGAGAAAAAACATCGTCGAGCTAGCAGCACGTCGCTTACGCGTCATATTTATTAGTAAAAAAAAACCAAAATACCGACCAAATTATGAAGACTACTTTTATTCTTAGATAAATCCATTTTTAAAACAGATATCTAGGTAATTTCTACCTGTCAAGGGTCTATTCTCATACATTCAATTCATACAAAAAATACCCCATCGTCTAAAGCCGTTGGTTTCGAGCCGCCGTGACGGGTCGGTTAAATAAAAGCGATACAAAGATTAACTCAACCTTGGTACAAAATAAAGTAAGTAATAATAGTTTTTAAATTAATAAAATAAGAAAATAAGAAAAAGAAAATTTAGTGAGTCTCACACGTGACGTGAGGGCTCCCCTTTCGTGTCCATACCGCGGGGACCCGAGCCGTCTTGGTATGCGGGATTTTTGTAAGAGTTTCCTTCTCTTGTCCATTGCTGGTATTGGACGTTAATCTTCTACCCTGTTGGTATCAGATTTTACCCTCTCGATTGTGTCCAGGCAAGTAGGAGGTGGTTTGTCTCGGTATTCGTTTTTTCTCTTCTCTGAGGCGTTATCTGCTTATAACGAGTCACAAGTGACAAGTGACGTACATACGAACATCTGGCCAAAACGAGTCCCAAGTCGCAAGTGATTATTAACCCTGTCGCGCAATAGTAATCTCTTTCTAGAGGACTCCTCTCTGAGATATTTTAGAGGTGGCCTTCTAATCCTGAGGCGGGTCTTTGCAACCTGGAGGACACTACGCAATCTCCAGCAGAGACACGTTCGTCCCAACCCTGGTGCCAGGATTGTGACGATCGTCTTCCTAGTTATCTAGGCTCTTCCTCTTTAAATACGGGTCAGGTCGCATTCGTTATTTCGCTATTATTCACAGGAGCACCTCCTGCACCACATACGTCACCGAATTGGCCTGGATAGCGGCCTGGCTCCTCATAGCTCTGTAGAATCTGCGAAACCATGATTGTGCCAACCGCCATCGCCGCCACGTCTAATGCCGACACGCGACAACAATATTAATAATAAGTACTTGGTCTAATTATTGTCCTTGCAGAAAACAAATAAATTCAAATTTAAAAACAATCAATACTCGAGTACAATTCGAATTGCGGGCAATGAAAAGTGATTTTTAGGTCGAACGTAAGCCACATTGGCAGAAATAGCCCATCCACGTTCGCCATAAATCCCAGCGCGTTTATCGCGTGCATCCCTAATTGTACATTTTACGGTATTTGAATTTCCCGGGTCGTGTTTGAGGCGCCCTGTTTCCGGCCAGGTCCAGCACCGGTAGTACCCAGCGCAACTCGACTCTAAATTATAGTCGAATGACAGCACGCGATTGCCGTTTCGCTCGCACACACCCACACGACCCATGGCGCCGTCTCTCTCGCACTCATCAAGCCGTAGAATACGGATACAGATATGATACGAATGCTGGGTGCAGTCAAAACGCAAGCAGCGATAAATAAAAATAATGGCGGAAACGGTGAGCGATATACTGGAGTTTTAAAGTACGATTTATCAACAACAACAAGCATGTATATCAATGATAAATAACCGCAAATACTAAAAATACAAGTGTAGCATTTTTTATTAGCCATATTAATCCCTACATATCTCATTTAGCTTCGTATAATCGTAATAGCCCAATTTTGTCTTTATTACATGATACGTGTGCCTTCTCATAGCGATATAGTATTGATGTCAAAGCTTTGCTCGAAACTTCACTTTTAGAGGCTGAACTGATCGACTCAGTACTGCTGGAATCCTTTTAACAATCGTCTATTCAATAAGTTTCTTTGAATAGTGAACGTTTCTGACAACAGCGGTATTAGTTTAAGTTGCGACATGGTTTATCAGCGGAATAATTCCAAATATATCCAGTGTTATGACTTGTAGGTAACATGCATATTATTTCGATAATGTAAGTTAACCGCGACTGAGCTAAATTAGTAGTCGGATAGGTGTCCGACGAAAACTATGAATTCAGGGAATTCTTTATAATACTAGGCAATATGTAAGTGGAAGAGACCCATTACCTACGCATGTTTTATAAACATATTTATGTATGTATTTTGACGCTTTAAAATTAATTAATTTAATGCCATTTATCCTCTATAGAATAAATAATTATAAAACAAATCATATAAATTTCAATCCAACTGAAATAATATTAAAAACTAATCAGTGTCGTGGTTTGGCACTGGGGGGAATCTCTCTGTTATACCATCCATCCATCGTAGTCAAATAAAGAAATATTATAAACATTGTCACGTTTATATATATGATCCATTTGTGATTAAATAAGCCACAAATACGAAATAATTGCGATGAAAATACATTTTTTGACAATAAAAATGATATAATAGTCTGAGACATTATTTAACGCCGTATGAAATCTTAATTAATGTATATAATTGCATAAATTAGTATTTATGATTATACAAAAAAAAGATTTGAATTGCGTGTGAAATATTTATCTAACTCATTGTCTACGGGGGTCGTGGATTCCACGTCATAAGCGTGTTTGTGTATGTCCGGGGCGCGCATATTACACACTAGCCGACACTACGCGTTTGTTCGGATGTAACTTTTACATCGTTTTGTTTTTTTTAATATTTTTTTGGTTAGATACTTGATATGTATTGCTACATAACAAAAAAAATGCAGACATTGAGGAAATTTTGGGAAAATAGTTTATTTTTTAAGAATAAATCAGATACGTATCGTAATTCAACATTCGGAGCTATAAAAACCGTTGTTGTAGATAATTAAAAATATGCCCTATCCCAGTGACCCAACGGCTAATGACCTTGAAATTTCAAACATACAAACCTTCTATTTTTTTTAAAACATGTTCAAGACATGTTTTAAAAAAAATCAATTCGGCTGGATTCGAAAAAGTTTGGTGGCGCCTGCTATAAGACATAAATTATTTTTTTTACATATAACTATCCAGTTAATGTTAAAGTTTAAGTAGATCAATCTTCGGCTCAATATCCTAATAAATAAAAAAGTTATGATTTTTTTTGTAATAAACGACCGCGATTCGCGATTATTTGGTCAAATTTTAAGAATAAAGAAAACTATGTACCTACAGATTCAAATTAATATATTAATAATTCTTTATGGCCAACATTACTTATTCGCACAAGTTCTTGGCAAAGCTATTCAAACTTAACGAGTATTCTCTTGAACTCTGATTAAATCTGCCCTCATCAAATCTGCACTGCTGAAATTGAAGTCTTGTCGGTGTTTTTCAGGGAATTTTAAACGATTTCAATAACAATAATTGGTATTAACATTAATCTATCTATTGATTTTTTTATTTTTGTTTAAAATATGGTAATATTTTAATTTACTTCTCACGCATTAAGTAATAATTTCGTTTCAACATCCATTTATTAATTAATAATAATTTATTTTGATTCGACAATTTGCATCCTACACATATGTAATTATTATTAATTTAGTGTGCAAATTAGTACGTTTTGTTATGCGAAATGATAAATAATTTATATCAATTTATTCGAGATGTAAAATCTCATTGGAGAAACTGTGAAAAACTTTATATTTTATTTTATAAAGGAAATACCGAGTTATTAAGTAAGGGGATCGTGTAAGGAAATAGAGGATCCCCTCCTATAGCGTTTCCTCTTAACCCTTACAATGCGGCGGGTCTAAACACGATTCTGCGTCTGAGTGCGGCGCCGTTTTGGACCAAATTATTTTTTTGGCGAGGTATATTGTATTCACGGTTTAACGCTATATTATACCATTTTCCTATAAGAGATTTATGCAAACATGTTGATTAGGATATATTCTTCCATCTCAACTAAAAAAATAAACTCGATTTGCTTTATTTTCGTAATAATAAATCGAACAAAATATCAATTGCTCAAACAGAGATTAGGTGAGAAAAAAATGGGAATGCAATTTTTTTAAACCATTACATCCGTACACGTGTATGTGGAACATAATGTACGTGGAACACCCTTAACAACCCCTGAGCTGAGATACGTCACCGATACTACTGCGGAGATTTGAATCGTTACGATTCATATTTACATATTACATAGTTCCTATAAATTTATTGTTGTATATTTGTTGATAGCTGTGTTTATTAGCTGATTTTTAAAACAAACACCATCACTAAACTCGGTATAGTTTACATGTAACGACAAGTTAAAGTTTTAAAGAATCTCGCGCATGTACGACATGCGGCCGCACCCTGGACACGATTTGTTTGCGCATGTACGTCATGCGCCCCGCACTGAAAGGGTTAATCGCTGTTTTCTACAAAATGTCTTTATGTTTATATCGCTCGGCAATGTATTATAGTTTTACGAAATATATAAATTGACCTTAAAAATATTAGAATTATGGATTTACATGAAACGTTATAGGAGGGTTGACTGTATATTTTTACGAAATATGTAATTTGACCTTAAAAATAATATCAATTTGTAGAAAACATAAATTTAAAGGAAGCGTGATAGAGGAACTGACTGTTTACCTAATTTTTATGTTGACAATAGACATAAAAAATAAAATATATAGAATTTAAAAAAATATAAATTAAAACTGGAATTACAAAATTATGTAGTAAATTAAATTTTAATGGAAAAATATGGAATGTAGGTTAAAAATATTAAAATAATAAATACATGATTAAATTGTGTATCGATTTAATTTATATTTCAAACGAATATACAAAACTTATTCATGGTCCAAAAATATATATCGATGCTCTTTGTAAACTTCATCATGTCTTCGTTGATGCTTGAGCGTATATAATTATGTATATCGATTCATCAGGATCTGTTGCAATTTAATATCTATCGTTTCTATGCGGCTTGTCATATCCAAAGGCTTTTTTCTTGAATCTCTGGAATCGGAACCGATCGTTTTTGAACTGTTATCCTCCGAACTGCTGGTGTCAGACAATCCTATTTTTCCCCCTTTTCTTGAAAAAGCGAACGATTTCGACAGCAAAAATATCACGAAGAATATTTGCACACATAATAGGATTTTAAACTGCGACATGGTTTCGCGAGTAGAGTAACTTTGAATCTATTAAACTCGTATTTTTCAAATAGAAATCGTTTTTAATCAAAATAAACCACAAAACACATAATTAATATTAACAATGATATTTTTTAATTGGAGAAAAAACTAAATCCCAAAACATTTTATTGCAGAAGAATGCTTAATTAGTGCCAAATATCATCATCAATTTATTTAACTGCTTATATCAGGGGTGAGCAACCTTTTTTTACAACGGGCCATTTACAAATTTAAAAATGTTGCGCGGGCCACACGTAAGAAAATTATAATAATACAAAAAAATAAAGAACTTAAAGTATCTAAAAAAAAAAGGGGGTTGCTCACCCCTGGCTTATATTAATATTATTTTTAATCTATTGTTAATAAATCAGAAGAATTGTGAGTATGGTATATAATGTGAAAAAAGTTTTACTTCCATTTTGCTTTATATAATTTGAATTTATTCAAAATTATAAAGCAAAACCATTTATTTATAAATATCTTTATTCAATGAGGCACTAATAAAAAAATTACGTTATTTATTAAATCACAGAAAATAAAACCATGATTTATTCCATAAATGTCATCTATTTCCAACGCAATGGGGATAAATGAGATTATAAAAAAATAAGTTATCAATAAATATCAATTATATTTATATTTTAAGATTAGAAACCATCCACTTTTATGTAAAATATCATTTTATTGCAGATGTATTTTAGAATTGCAGCATTCTCTGATTTAGTAAAAAAAATCGTAAGATCTCAACTTAAACCTTCATCCTTGGAATACGAATATCTCGCCCTCTAAAATGCTCCCCACCGAGTTGCCGGTAGAATAATATTGAAATATATAAAAATAAGAATAAGAGACATTTCAAAAATTTAAATTTTATACATCTAAAACGTTTTAACACTTTTCTTTATAAAAAAAGTTCATCAATTATCGATTATTTTTTTACATATTTTCAAAATTTTTATTAATTAAATACACTTACCCAATGTGATAAATTTGTGGAATTTTAAATAAAATAATACATTGTTACAGTATGAAATGATATAATTCATATTTTTATTTGAACAAAGTTGTAGAGTATACATATTATTTTTTTATATAAAATATAATGATTAATTCATAGTTAATAATGCGAGTTATTAGTAAAAATTGCCGCACAGCTCTTGAAATTCTGCGCTCATAGGTTTAGAATCGCTTTCCATTTCTGAAAAAGATTTCAATAAATCGCACATTTGTTTTTGCAAATCTGAAGTTGCCTTCTCTAATTCAGTAAACATTTTCATTGCTTGTTCTTCTGAATTTGTAACGCCGGAGTGGTCAGATCTCTTTGCCAATGCTCTCTTTGCCAATTTCAAATGTGTTGGTGAAGCGAACGATTCCGACAGCAGCAATACCACCAAGAATATTTGCAAACACGACACGATTTTAAACAGCGCCATGACTTCGCGAGTGGAGTTATTCGGAATATGCCCAGATTCGTTCGGTTTATATACAGATCATTTGTCATTAAAATAAACCGCAAAACAAAACAAAAAAAAATTGGAAAAAAATCTAAATAAAATTTAATTGCTTAAAAAAAGGTTTATCTAAACATGTTATATAACAATAACAATGTATTTTTGTATGTATTTGCAATTAGTGTTTAAAAATAAAATCATAATTAGTGTAAATATCACCATTTATTTATATTATTATATAGTCTTCTTAATTAGTATAATTACATTTATGTACATTAGCAAGAGATTTAAAGATATTCGTTTATATATTAATAAACACAGTGGCAAATTTTAATCAATTCGGTTGTTATTTTTAATTTGTTAAAATTTTATGCAAAAATTAGTAATACAAATTTTAATTTTAATCAAAATTGACTGTTCTAATGTGTATTTTTTTAAATAAACAAATAAACTTTAATGCAGACATGTCAGTAAACTGATATCAACTTTATTAAGAATTAATTAGAGTTTTCTTAAAATAGATTCAATTACAAAAACAAAGAAATTACATTCTATGCAATTCCTTCTTTACACTCAGCATGGTAAAGTAATTATTATAAATCAAATGTAAGCGAAACTCATCACATCTCCATATTTCTCTCCTTTGAATGAACCTTTAAATTGCTGAAACTTTATGGTATTCCTCGCGTTTTAAATAAATTAAGAATTCTTAAATAATTCAGCGTTTTCTTTCATTGCGATTTTATAAAAAAAACTCAACCTACATATCTTCAGCAAATGTATAATTTCTCCGTTCATATTTTTTTGATCGTTTGATATTACCTTTTCTAAGGATTCAATCAAGCCTAAATGCTTTATTTAATAAAAACAAAAATATCATGTTTAATTATTATTAATACAAATAGAGTTTTTCTACTCTCAAATAATATTTTTTTCAAGAACATTATACAGTTTGGCTAGCATTAATTAATTCATGCAGATATTGCATATTATTGACAATACGATGATATCTGTATATTTCTAAAATAAAGTTATACCATTTTCAAAAATACCGGTTTATATCATGTCGCATTTTAAAAATAAAGAGTGGTTGTAAATATGTTATTTATGTCAGAACCAGTAATTAAATAAAAAAAAGCTGTTTAAAAAATAGACAGTTACCAGATTGCTTTTCAGCATCTTAATAAATCGTTTAATTCATTTTTAAAAATATTTTTATATGGGTTATTTGCTACATATTACTTACATAATGTTTCTTTCAGGATATAATATTCAATAAATCCCTTTAGCTGCCATCTGAATGTTTCCAATGCATCATTTTTATTTAAATTTATCAATATTAGGTCGATTATTAAACTTTCAATATAAATAACCACATAATAAGATTTTTTAGATTATAGAACCATATTTAATGTTTATTTTCAAGAACAATCTTGCAAAAATTATCTTTTCAATAATTCTAATTATTATTTGAATGCAATAGACGTATAGTTTCACGTAAATTTTTGATTCCTCGTTAAAGAAAAATGTATATTAACCCTTTCGATGCGGCGGGTCTAAACACGATTCTGCATCTGAGTGAAGCGCCGTTTTGGACCAAATTATTTTTTTGGCGAGGTAAATTTGTATTCACCGTTTACCGCTATATTAGACCATTTTTCTATACGAGATTGTTGCAAACATGTTGATTAGGATATGTTCTTCCATCTCAACTAAAAAAATAAACTCGATTCGCTTTTTTTTCGTAATAATAAATCGAACAAAATATCGATTGCTCAAACAGAGATTTATTGAGAAAAAATGGGAATGCGAATCAAAATCAAAAATGCGAAATGCAATTTTTTTAAACCATTACATCCGTACACGTGTATGTGGAACCTAATGTACTTGGAAAACCCTTAACAACCCCTGAGTCGAGATACGTCACCGATACTACTGCGGAGATTTGAATGAAACACCATGCGCGATTTATATCGTTACTATTCATATTTACATATTAAATGGTTCCTATAAATTTCTTGTGATATGTTGTACATTTATTGATAGCTGTGTTTATTAGCTGATTTTTAAAACAAACACCATTACTTAACTCGGTCTAGTATACATGTAACGACAAGTTAAAGTTTTAAAGAATCTCGCGCATGTACGACATGCGGCCGCACCCTGGACACGATGTGTTTGCGCATGTACGTCATGCGCCCCGCACTGAAAGGGTTAATATGGAATATAATAGAATTCATTCGGAAATATAATAGTAGGGAATAGATCTAGGAGCATTTACTCATTCACGATTTCCCAAAATTAAATAAAAAATATATAGACTCACTAAAGAATGATATATACTGTTAGTTTTATTATTTATGGCTATGAGAATATATTGTCTCTGATTTGTATATGACTATTTTTCTTAAAATGTCACCGTATACATTTTTTTTAAATTTAATCATTTAATAAAATAGTACTATAAAAAGTTAGAGATAAATTAATACAGTAAAATAAATTATAACGTATTTAAATTTATTTTACTGTATTAATTTATTTTACTGTATTAATTTATTTTACTGTAAAATAAATTAATACAGTAAAATAAATTTAAATACGTTATAATTTATTTTTCATTAAAACAAAGATAAAAGGTATAAATACAAAGCAGATTAAAAATATTTTAAACATATTTCTTTAATATTTTCGTCATTCAGATTGCCATATATTTATAATTCGAATTGAAAAAATGAAAAATCGTCTCGTTCCTCCAATTCCTGTAATAATATCACAAAAAATATTTGCACACACGTTACGATTTTTAGCTGCAATGTGGTATTGTGAGTGGCCTCATTCCATTTTTATCATTTGTGATTATTATAAAATAAACAAGCAAAAAAAATTGACAAGTACGATAATTAGAGGATAATGAAAAAAAAAGAATTGCTGTTTAAAATATTTTTTCATAATCTTAAAGTGAGAATAACAAATTTTGTTTCACTTGTTTACAGTTCTCGTTTTCTAGGTCAATAATGGACGCTTTTAATTTAAAAATAAAATATTTTATCATCCACGTCTGCTATGAAATTGCTATTTAGCTATGCATATATACAAGATTACATTATTTATATTATTTGTTTAAATATTCCAGTTTTAATAAAACAGTAGAATTATTGATGATTTTATATTGTATTCATTATTTAACAACATCTCTATTGTAATAAACATTTCTTATTTAATTTTCATTTTATTTAATAAGTCTATACGATACTAGAACATGAAATAGTTTTAAATTTTAAATAAATAGTTTCTCAGTTCTTTTTTATTTTTATATAAAATTGCATAGAATAATTTATCTTAAATAAATTACTCATAAGCGTATTAATATAAAAATTAAAAAAGTACAAATGTATTATATTTATGTGAATCCGAAATAGTCGCTATTATAAAAGCCCAATTGTCGGTTTCTTTTTTTTAAATTTCTTCCTGTATATTTATAGATCGTTTGTGACTAAATGAACATATTATTTTTTTATAACAACATTAAAGAAAAGTCGGCGCCACTAAATTTTGCGATTTCTTTTGGTGTGTTTGAGATTGATAAATTAATAATATAAAAGCTAAAAATATATTAGTTATTATAAAAAAAAAAATTACAATTATTTACTTAGAAATATCTACATATAGTGAGGTACTAATAAAAAGTGTAATAAAATAAATACATTGATACGTTGAATCAGTCACAGAAAATAAAACTATGATTAAAAGAATATTCAAATATACAAAAGTATTGTCATTTCTTTAATATAAAAAATTAATTTTAATTCCAATTATTTTTCTACATATTTTCAAAATATTCGTTAATTAAATGCACTTATCAATTGTTATGATTTATATTCAATGCAGGTAGTGTGGTAAATTTGTGGTATTTGGAATAAAATAATACATTTATACATTTATACAGAGTATACATATTTATTTATTATTAAAAATATGATGATTAATTTATAGTTAATAATACAAGTTATTGGGAAATATTGCTGCACATCTCATCTAGTTCTGCGCTCATAGGTGTAGAATTACTTTCCAATTCTGTAATAGATTTCATTAAGTCGCACATTTGTCTGTCCAAGTCTGTGGCTGTCTTCTCTAATTGATTCAACATTTTCAATATATCATCGTCTGGATTTCGAACGTTGGCCCTGTATTCCTTCGCCCACGAATTGAACCCTTCCATGCTGCTGTTTTCAAAGAATGATGATCTCTTTGCCAATGCTCTCTTTACCAATTTCAAATGTGTTGATGAAGCGAACGATTCCGACAGCAGCAATACCACCAAGAATATTTGCAAACACGACACGATTTTAAACAGCGCCATGATTTCGCGAGTGGAGTAATTCCGAATATGCCCAGATTCGTTCGGTTTAAATACAGATCATTTGTCATTAAAATAAACCGCAAAACATATGATTTACATAAACAATGAAATTTTTTAATTGGAAAAAACGTATAAATAAAATATAATTGCCTAAAAAAAAGGTTTATCTAAACATGTTATATAACAATAAAAATGTTCTTAATTGGTATATATTTAAAAGTAATATAATTAGACGTATGTATTGACATTAGTGAGAAATTTAAAGATGTTCGTTTACATATTAATAAAGATAGTGGCGCATGTTAATCAATTTGTTTGTTATTTTTTAATTTTAATCAAAATTTCAGGCAAGAATAAAAAAAACATTTTTTTATTTTAATCGAAATTGGCTTTTCTGATATGTATTTTTTAAAATAAAATAATAAGGTTGAATGCAGACATGTCGGTAAATAAATATCAATTTTATTGAGAATTATTTACAGTATTATTAAAATAGATTTTAATTACATAATAAAAGAAATCACAAACTATGCAATTCCTTCTTTACACTCAGCATGGTAAAGGAATTATTGTGAATCAAATGTAATCCAAACTCATCATATCTCTATATTTCTCTCCTTTAATGAACCTTTAAATTTTGTACAGTGATGATAGTGATTTGCTCAAATTTTCAGGTCTTCCTAGCGGGCCAAATAAATTAAGAATTCAGCGTTTTCCTTCATTAAGATTTTATAAAAAAAATATCATCTTCTTCCTTTTTATACCTCAACCTGCATATCTTCAGCAAATGTATAATTTCTCCATTCATATTTTTTTGACCGTTTAATATTGCCTTTTCCAAGGATTCAGTAAAGCCTAAATCATGCTTTATTTAATATAAACAAAAAAATATATATTATAATAACTGTTTATTGGAGATCCAATAAAATGGCTTAGAGCACAAGGATTGATTTTACAAATGTTTTATACCTGATGTAAAAGATTACATGAGGAAAAAGAATCTTGATTTTAAAATATTAATGATACTGGACAATGCACCAATGAGAATACTAGAATTGCTGAAATATGAACCAGATGAATTCTACTTTAATTTATATATAAAAAAAAAGATGAACATGATTTATATCAACAGAAATCTAGTACGTTTGAGTAAAAAATATCTATATTTTTTTTTATTGATGTGTCGTTAAACAACTGTATGAAAGGTAAGAATATTCTATTTTGATCTTGAATAAAAATTCAAAAAACTGACGATGGTTAAATATACGAGAGCGAATAAGGTTTATGCTGACATAACTGCTTCAATAACACAATACAACACACAAAGAGTCTCCTCGTAAATAATTTAAATTAAATTAATAGCGTGTTAGAGCACGTAATTTTATTTGTTTTTATTTTTTAGTAACTTGCTGACCCACGATATAAACCGAATAACTAATGATAATTAACTAGGTATTGACAATAAACATACTTTAATTATGAATAATAATATGTTTGTTTTTAAATGAATAACTTAGTTAACATCAACTATAACAAACTCGATCTTATTAATAATACATTCATTTTCAATTTGTAAAACGTTAATTCTTCCTGTAAATTAATTTCTGTTTATAAAAAAAATCAAGTGATTGAAGTAAATTGCATAACAAATTATCGCGAAAAAATAATTACAGCAGAAAAACACGTCTGGATAACGAGCTTGTTATAGAATTTAATAATGTTATTTTTGTAAAATCATAGTTAGTATAAAAATAGTACCATAAGTTAATGGCGATTTTTACACTAATTACGATTTTATGTTTAAATGCTGATTGCAAATCCTTGCATTATTAATGTTATATAATATATTTAGATATACGAATGTATTTTTGAGCAATTATATTTTTTTTTCAATTAAAAAATATCATTTTTTTCACCTATCACACGTTTTGCGGTTTATTTTAATGACAAATGATCTGTATATAAACCGAACGAATCTGGGCATATTCCGAATAACTCCACTCGCGAAGTCATGGCGCTGTTTAAAATCGTGTCGTGTTTGCAAATATTCTTGGTGGTATTGCTGCTGTCGGAATCGTTCGCTTCACCAACACATTTGAAATTGGCAAAGAGAGCATTGGCAAAGAGAGCATTGTTCGATACCAGCAGCGACGAAGAGTTCAATGCGTGGATGAAGGGTCGCGGCATCAACTTAGAAAATTCAAGCGAAGATGCAATGAAAATGTTTACCGACTTAGAGAAGTTAGCCACAGACATGCAAAAACAAATGTGCGATTTATTGAAATCGTTATCAGAACTGGAAAGCGATTCTAAACCTATGAGCGCAGAATTTCAAGAGTTGTGCGGCAACGTTGTCTAATTACTCGCATTATTAACTATGAATTAATCATCATATTTTATATGAAAAATAAATATGTATACTCTACAGCTTTGTTCAAATAAAAATATGAATTATATCATTTCATAATGTAACAATGTATTATTTTATTCCAAATTCCACAAATTTACCATCATGGCTAAAAGTGTGCGAGACTATTGAGCCCTATTTCTCTTCGTCTCACATATTGGTCTGAGTTTCACAGAATTTATACATATATTGAAATTAATTGTAGTTTAAGTTTTTCAAATAATTTAAATCTGAGTTGAAGATGATTTTAACTAAATTCGGTAAAAGAGATCTGAATTATTATTTGGGTTATCTGCTTTTCTTTTTTTTAAGGAATTATAATAAATTTAGGTAGGGGAGTTCTATGATAGGATTGGGAGTATATAGGGTCATAGTTTGAAAGGGAGGAAATGCATGGGTTTATACTAATGAATTTATGAAGGTTATTGTGAAAAAAAGTGGCATATTTTTTTATAAGGTCTATATAAGAGGGTGGATTTTTGGGCCTTTGTGTATTTCTGTATTACGAATAAACCAAGGTGCGTTCGTAATTTTGCGTAGTGTTATATTTATTTTTCTTTGAATTCTGTTTATATGTGTAGGATGCGTAGTGGCCCAGATCTGGGAAGCGCATAGAATTTGAGGACGGATGATGGCAGTATTTTTTTTTCATTGAGTCGTGAAGCGATTACATATTATATTTTTATATAAGATATTAATCCACTTTCCCTCATTTCTGAGGATCGTGACCATGTGCATGATTCCCCTTATGGAGGACCATGGACATGGTTATCATGGGAATATATAGTGCAGTGGTTTCCCGTTGCCTTCTGCACCGCAGTGGTTTTTTTTATACTGAAAAGCGCTGCTGCCCGCTTCCCAGTTTATATTTTTTTTGACAATTATTTTTTGTGAAATGAAGGTCGTCAGCCTTAATTCCACCCTTCTATTGACCAGCGTCACTCAGAAGTATTCAGTAGCAGTATAAATAAGTATTTTTAATTTTAGCGAAAGGACACTGTTTTTACCTATACGCGTTGCAAATATTGTTTTTTTTAATAATAGCATCTACATGAGGTCTCCAGGAGAGTTTTATATCGAAAGTGACCGCGAAGTACTTTGCTTCAGAATTCCACGGATTGAAGGTATTTTAAATATTTTAACATTTGGCAGATTTGATATTGTTTTTAATGAAAAAAACATTGCCTGTTTATGTTTAAATATAATTGCAACGTTTATGTATGAGGTTAGGGCTTCTACTGCGGCTGATTATACCAGCGCCAAGAGGGTATTATTTTTATCTTTTGGAGTCGGGATATCCCTCGTGTAGATCGAGAACAAGAGTAGGGAGAGATTCAATCCGTGAGGGACTCCAGCCGTAATCGGACGGATGGAGGAGAAATTAGAATCTAATTTTACTTTAAAGGATCGATTTTTTAAAAATGATTGAATCAATTTTTTTGCATGAAAAGGAATAACTAGCCAAGATGAGTTTGAAAATTAGATTGTCGTTCCAGACCTTGTCAAAGGCACGAGTGATGTCATAAAAAAAATACACTGGAAGATTGTTTATATTAAGACCACCGATAAATTCCGAAACACTTGAAGAAGCCCCGATGACAAATTGAATTAACCCTGTCGAAAGCCGTGTTTTTTCGTCAGGAGTACCTTGAGTCTTAAGTTAATTTATATAGTCTATCGTTATTACCCGTCATAAACGAGTAATTACGTCAAATTACGATTGGTGATTAATTGCCAATAAAGCGCAGATAGTATTCAGATGGGTGACCATTCTGAATACTTCTGAGTGACGCTGATCAACAGAGGGGTGGGATGAAAGCTGACGACCTTCATTTCACAAAAAAACAATCGTCAAAAAATATAAGCTGAGAAGCGGGCAGCAGCGCTCTTCAGTAGAAAAATAAACACTGCGGTGCAGATGGCAACGGGAAACCACTGCACTATATATTCCCATTAAAACCATGTCCATGGTCCGCCATAAGGGGAATCATGCAAATGGTCACGATCCTCAGAAATGAGGGAAAGTGGATTAATATCTTATATATAAAAAAAAACAAAATAATATGTAATCGCTTCACGATTCATTAAAAAAATCGTTAATTATTTTTCAAGAAGCTTGACCATAGAGTAAAATCGACTGAAGGGGCGGTAGTTATTTATCTGGTCAGGAGGTTTGCCGGATTTGGGGATGAGGATGACATCACCAGTTTTCCATAGAAGTGGAAAATAATTATATTGCAATAAAGAATAAAAAATAAAAAAAAATGTTAGCATACCTTTAGAAGGAAGAAATTTTATAACTTTAATTGGAATTTCGTCCCGGCGCTTTCTGATTGTGTATTGAATTTATTGTAGATATTAATTCGTGTGGATCAATGTGTGGGATGTGTGTGGTGATGATTTCTGAATTAAATGATTTGATAGTGAGTCTACTAGTTTTTTGTGTTTTGCGTATGTTTTTGAGTGTGTAGGAGGGGAATGATTAATACAAAGAGTTTTTCTAGTCTCAAATAATAATATTTTTTCAAGAACACTATACAGTTTAGCTACTATTAATTAATTCATATAGATAGTGACATAGTATCTGTCAAAAAAAATATTCCAGAATTTGCCGAAATTATAAAAAATAAAGGATAAACACCAGACCAGATATACAATGCGGACCGAAATAGGATTGTAGTAGAAAAGAATGCCTCATCAAATCTGCATTTAAAAAGCGTAAGACATGCGGCGAAAGAAAGAATATCTTTACACTTATGTTCTTATTCTTCTGAAGAAATCATAATAAATCCATTGAATAAAAATCGGCATTTAAACCCCCAAGCACTATAAGGTTATGAAAAAATGAATTTACCTAATTATTATTTTTTAGTAGTTTGCTGACCCACGATATAAACCGAATAACTAATGATAATTAACTAGGTATTGACAATAAACATACTTTAACTATGAATAATAATATTTTTGTTTATAAATGAATAGCTTAGTGAATATCATCTATAACAAACTCGATCTTATTATTAAAGCAGTCATTTTCAATTCGTGAAACGTTAATTCTTCCTATGAATTAATTCCTGTTTATAAAAAGAAATCAAGTGATTGAAGTAAATTGCATAACCAATTATCGCGAAAAAATAATTACAGTAGCAAAACACGTTTTGATAACGAGCTTGGATTTGATAATGTTTTTATTGTAAAATTATAGTTAGTATAAAAATAGTGGGATAAATTAATGGCGATTTTACACTAATTATGATTTTATATTTAAATGCTGATTGCAAATCCTTGCATTATTAATGTTATATAACATATTCAGATATACGAATGTATTTTTGAGTGATTATATTTTTTTTCAATTTAAAAATGTCATTTTTTCCACCTATCACACGTTTTGCGGTTTATTTTAATGACAAATGATCTGTATATAAGCCGAACGAATCTGGGCATATTCGGAATAACTCCACTCGCGAAGTCATGGCGCTGTTTAAAATCGTGTCGTGTTTGCAAATATTCTTGGTGGTATTGCTGCTGTCGGAATCGTTCGCTTCACCAACACATTTGAAATTGGCAAAGAGAGCATTGGCAAAGAGAGCATTGTTCGATACCAGCAGCGACGAAGAGTTCAATGCGTGGATGAAGGGTCGCGGCATCAACTTAGAAAATTCAAGCGAAGATGCAATGAAAATGTTTACCGACTTAGAGAAGTTAGCCACAGACATGCAAAAACAAATGTGCGATTTATTGAAATCGTTATCAGAACTGGAAAGCGATTCTAAACCTATGAGCGCAGAATTTCAAGAGTTGTGCGGCGATTTGTACTAATAACTCGCATTATTAACTATGAATTAATCATCATATTTTATATAAAAAATAAATATGTATACTCTACAGCTTTGTTCAAATAAAAATATGAATTATATTATTTCATAATGTAATAATGTATTAATTTATTCCAAATTCCACAAATTTACCTTAGCTCCTTTAAATATAAACCATAAAATTAAAGTACATTTAATTAATGAATATATTGAAAATATAATAAGGGGAGTATTATTACTACGCAATTGTATATAAAAATAAAAAGAAATGAAAAACTAGTATCGTATAGAGTCTATACGAGTTTGGGAATAAGTTTGGGAACCTAGGGTCTGTACTATAGACCTTAGGTTCCCAAACTTATTTGATCCTTGGCCCCCTTTTCAGACACAAAATTACAAAATCCAGCCCATCCTGTAAATTTACCTTTTTTATATTAAATGAAACAGAAAAATGTAGTGAACTTATTTTTTATATACTTATCGTGTTTTAAATAAGAACCGCCAATACTGAAATTGTTGAGTAAATAATATTTAATAATTAATCCTAATGAGAAAGATGAATCTGATGTACTATCACCAATATGATATACGTGCAACTTTAATTAATGCCTATTTTCTCCCCCCCCCTCCTCTACCAGAAATAAAATTGAAATTCAACGGAGAAATTAAAAAAAATAACCTTATTACTAACACGAGATTAATTGGATTAATCGATTTTTTGTTTATCGACAGTGATAATTAAATATATATAAAAAAAACAGTAAGAATATTTTAATGTTTTGCTCAATAAAACGCGTTCAAAAACTGAAAATCTCGTCCAAGAAGTAAAAACGATTAAATGAAAGCCGCAAATTTTGAAATTTATTAGAAATAAAAGATATTTTTTTCTAGTATACTTAGCCAAACTAAATTCAAAAGCTTATGTATTCCCGATTTTAATCAAAATGTATATTTTGCAATGTTTTCGAAACATTATTTTCACTTCACTTTTCACTTGTAAATTTTGTAAAAAAACGCGCAACGTGAAAATGCTGTTTAAACGAATAATAACCATTTGACTGCCACGACTTTTTTAATCTTACCTGATTTAAATCTACATCAACCCAAGTCTTTTTTTACACAATGGATACGGTCCACAAAAAACCGTGTAAAATGTGTATAAGCCCCCACAGTATGCATTGTGATGCCGTTTATTCAGACAACGTGACGCAATAACGCATGAAACTGTAAATATGAAATATAATTGTTTCTGACCCACTGCCTCTTTGACAACCTACGTAGTTCTGTGTGAGAAGCAAATGATTGAAGTCCGTCATTTTCGATGCAAAGTTCTCCAAACAATCTGTCATAGAGTGCATGGCTTCTGATTTTGTTAACTGCTGTAATTACGTATTGCAATGAAGGATACAGGCGATCACCAAGATAATGTTGTAGATGAATCACACAATGCACTGCTAATATATTTGACAACGATTTTTTTATTAAATAAATAACCCTGCCATAGCTAGAGCACTATCAGTAGCAACCGACATGATATTATTCAAAGGAAATTCCTTTCCTTAAAAAAACTCTCTCAATACATTGAATATACATGTACACACATCGTGTCAAAACGGATTTTTAAAATTTTATAAGGGTATAAATATTAGCCCCTCGTTCCAATTTAGATGCATCAATTATTTTTTTACATATTTTCAACATATTCATTAATTAAATGCACTTATTCAATGTTATGATTTATATTATATGCAGGTAGGATGGTAAATTGGTGGAATTTTAAATAAAATAATAGATCGTTACATTATGAAATGATATAATACATATTTTTCTTTGAACAAAGCTGTAGAGCATACATATTTACTTTTAATATAAAATGATGAATATTTCATAAGTAATAATGCGAGTTATTAGAGAACATTGCCACACATCTCTTGTAGTTCTGCGCTCATAGTTTCAGAATCGTTTATCATTACTGATAAAGATTTCAATAAATCGCACATTTGTTTTTCCATGTCTGTGGTTGCCTTCTCTAATTGACCCAACACTTTCAATACGTCTTCTTCTGAGTTGGGGCTGTGACTCTTCATCCACGCCTTGAACTCTTCGTCGCTGCTGGTATCCAACAATGCTCTCTTTCCCAATGATCTCTTTGCCAATTTCAAATGCGTTGGTAAAGCGAAGGATTCCGACAGCAGCAATACCACCAAGAATATTTGCAAACACGACACGATTTTAACAGCGCCATGACTTCGCGAGTGGAGTTATTCCGAATATGCCCAGATTCGTTCGGTTTATATACAGATCATTTGTCATTAAAATAAACCGCAAAACGTGTGATAGGTGAAAAAAATGATATTTTTTAATTGAAAAAAAAATATAATTGCTCAAAAATACATTCGTATATCTAAATATATTATATAACATTAATAATGCAAGGATTTGCAATCAGCATTTAAACATAAAATCGTAATTAGTGTAAAAATCGCCATTAACTTATGGTACTATTTTTATACTAACTATGATTTTACAAAAATAACATTATTAAATTCTATAACAAGCTCGTTATCCAGACGTGTTTTTCTGCTGTAATTATTTTTTCGCGATAATTTGTTATGCAATTTACTCGGATTATCCGTGTTTCTCGACTATCCGTGATCATCCTCCCCAGCATTAACCCGAATAATCGAGAGTGCACTGTACTATAATTATTTTTTCGCGATAATACGTTTTACGATTTACTTCAATCACTTCATTTAAAAACAAAAATATTATTATTCATAAATAAAGTATGTTTATTGTCAATACCTGGTTAATTATTATTAGTTATTTGGTTTATATGGTGGGTTAGCAAATTACTAAAATATAAAAATAAATAAAATTACGTGCTGTAACGTTATTAATTTAATTTAAATTATTTAAGAGGAGACTCTTTGTGTTATTGAAGCAGTTATGTCAGCATCAAACTTTATTCGATCTCGTCGATTTAACCATCGTCAGTTTCTTGGTTTTTTATTCAAGATCGAAATCGAATATTCTAACCTTTCCTCTCATACAGTAGTTTGATGACACAGTAATGGAAAATTTTTACTTAAACGTTTATATAGAAATCATTTTTTATGTTCATCTTTTTAATATATAAATTAGAATTCATCGGATTCATATTTCAGCAATTAAATAATAAAAATGTTTGATTTATCAAATCAAAATCAAGAATTTATTATTTATTTATTTATTTATCACAAGACAATGCGTGGTTGGCATTACAAAATGTTAAAAATCATAGTATATATAAGATAAAGTATCGTCATTAATTGCTCTGTTATATGAAATTATAAAATCTTATATAAGAGATCAACGAAATGACGATACTTCACACATTGCCTACGGGGCGCGGCGTATTGCGGTCAAACTTGCGCTGGGACGGGGCGCATTCGCCGAAATATGGTGAAACGTTGTCCTTTACAAAAAAAAATCATTACTCTTTTATTAATCAAAATATTGAGCCAAAAATTAAATTACATGAACTTCAATATTTGCTGGATAGTTCTTGTAAAAAAAATAATTTATATCAAACAGCAGGAGTCAACAAACAAATTGGGAGCGGGCTTTTTTTATTATAAAACATGGTTTGAAAATGGTCTTTCGAATGGTTAATTTTAAATATTTGTATAGAATGTTTGTGCTTTTAAAATTTTAAGGTCATTAGCCCTTGGGTCGCTGGACAGGCCATAATTCTTAATATCCACAACAGCTGTTTTTATAGCCCCGAATGTTAAGGAACGTCATTAATTGAAGAGAATAATTACGATATCACACCAGTAAGAATTTATTCATCAAAAATAAAACATTCTACTAATGAGAAAATATTTAAATAAAAACAATAAATAAGTAATAAATAAATTCTTAAACGAAACATCAAATAAATCAATCAATTCTTAAATAAATCACATTCCTTGTAAAACAGTTACAAAATATTTCGAATAAATGGTTTTATATGCACTTGCCACATTTGTCGGATTTCTCCTCAAGGTCTGAAGTATTTAACAAAATTTTTTTTTAAAAAAAGACTAACCTTTGTAAAAATTGCAGCCGATCAAACGCGTAGTGTCGGCTAGCGTGTGTAATGCGTGTCCCGGACATACACAAATACGCTTTTTACGTGGAATCCACGTCCCCCGTAGGCAATGTGTTAACACAAAATGTCTACGTAATTAGCCAAGTGGTTAAGCAGAGTAATAGCTCTGGTTACCGGAGAGTTTCCGAGAGCACCTGTCCTCACATTTGGCGAAAGAAAATGTACACACAAACGATCTTGATGGTAGTGAGGTGGCGTCCATACGGGTAACTCGCACAGGACAGAGGGGTTATGTACTGCATCAACCAATACCTTGGAGAAGTGCTTTTTTCAAGTAAATTTATCTTCTTTTCTCGAGAGTTACATACCCCAGGCAACCCTGAATCCATGCACTGGGGTATCATCTCAAGTAAAATCAAAGTTCCCTCATCATTTCTTCAGGATTTTTTTAGACTGCGTAATATATCGTATATTAACCTTATAAAAAAGGTGCTGTATGTAATAAGGATTTTGCAAGACAAAGCCCAAAATTCCTCAGACTCTATTACATACTTTGTATACATGTGAATTAAACCTAAATTCAGAGTCTAATAAAATTACTAGATCTTTAATTGACGATTGCTTAGGAAGTGTTAGATTTCCAACCATGTAATCAAAAGTTAGAAATTCTTTAGACCTCGAAAATGTAATTTCCTGACATTTTCCAGCACTAAGCTTGAGACGATTAGTAGATGCCCATTCGAGTAAAGAATTGATGTTCAGCTCCAGTGAAAGAGGATCATATATTTAACGAACAGATTTAAATAATAAATAAAACAAAATTTGAAATAATAATGATCCCAAAAGTTGCATCGTAGACACATGACGTTAGGGACTCGTGTATCACGTACTGTTTTCTCTCCTTTAAATAAGTAGAGAAAAATTGTAAGAGATTGTTCGAAAATCTAAAACTATCTAATTTAGACAGCAACAATATTGCAGATTTCGTTTTTTTTAAATCTACTAATTAATATACAAATTATTTTTGATTAAAATAAACCACAGATATATTTTTTATTTAAAAAAAATATATTTCATTATCATTGTAGAAATTACCCAAATATTACATGTCCTTCATGATGCTAGATTGAAAGCCATTATAAAATCTAAATGATTGTTTATATTCGCATAAATTAACAACATGATTTTATGTGTGGAATATTTCCTTGTTTTCAAGTTTATCTTATTTATTTATAGATTAAAATAAACCGCAAAAAAATAATTGGTACATACAATGATATTTTTCGTGTAGAGTAATGATATCAATAATAATAAAAGTGTATTTTGATTGAAAACGTAATAATTATAATATATATAAATAAATGTTTATAATTTCACTAAGGATTATTTATCTATCTAGCGAATTACGTGAAGTATAGAATTTTCTAATAATAACACAAAAATCTATAAAAATCACCTTAAGGAATGAACTCTTCATCAGCTTCAACTAGCCTTTCAGAACGTGGTGCATCTTCAACATCAAAATTTTGCAAACCAGTTTTGGCACTGGTGTTCTGTCAATACATGTTCTCCATACACATCGGATAATATTTTTCTTTCTTGAACAGCATTTTTACCTTTTCGATAGCAAAAAGTAAAATATGCTCAAAATGCTGCTATTCACTTTCCATATTTAAAAGGGTACCAACTAAAAACTAATGGGTAGAATCAATCGAAGTTTTCACAAACAAGCCTTGCTATATCAGCTGTTAAAATATATAATGATTTTGCGGCTTAAGTATAAAGATGAATATGAAAAAATACAATTAAGTCCGCTAAATATCGACCCCAATATTGAACGCTCTTAAAAAATTAACGAGAATTAAAACATATTATTGTTGAATACGGATAAATTAAAATAAATCACTAAAATATTATAACTAACGAAAGTAACTTGGGTGAATTTTTGTTCGAAGAAATCCAAGATTTAAAAAAAATTCACTGAGCTTGAACAAATGATACAAACCATAAGGAAGAAGAAAATGACTTGTTTGAAATTGTCTTGGAAGACAACAGCGACAATTTTCAATAAAATATTTTTACTTTTATCAGATTTAATATATTATTTACATTTTAATAATCCCATAAGAAATCCATTCATTATTTTTATCTGACGGAGCTAAATTGTGAGTCGGATAGGTGTCCGACGAAAACTATGAATTCAAGGAATTCTTTATAACACTGGCAACTAACAGGAGGTATGTAAGAGGAAGACACCCATTATCTCCGCATGTTTTATAAAAATATTATTTATGTGGGTAGTTTAAGGAGTTGAAATTTAATAATTCAATGCCATATATTATGCATTGAATACATAATTATAAAACAAATTATATAAATTTTAATCCAACTGAAATAATATTAAAAATTAACCAGTGTCTTTGTTTGACACTTGAGGGAATATTAGTGTGAGAGACTCATTCCCTTTGCAACTTTAGAGTCTTAGAATGTTCATCGAATGGCGCTTTAGAATCTTACTGTTATACCATTCATCCATCGTATTCAATTTAATAAATAAATAAAATAACCTTCCGAGGTGTTAATCCTGGGTTAGGCGTTGGTTTTTTTTTCTTTACATTATCTTATACGATCCATTCCCCGCTTTCAGTAAAAATTTGCGAGGAAAAAGGTCGTGTTTTATGTCTTAGCAACTGTGATGCACATGTGTCTCAACTTTGTTATCTGCGGACAGTTGACGTGGCATCCAAATTCCCATCCTGCTTACTTTTCCATGACGTTTTATACGTCGACGTTGAATATACGATTAATTCGTGATTATTTTTTTTATATTTCGGAGAGGAATTATAATATAATAATAGCCGTGCCGATGGAGTATATTGGGTACCCTAAGTATTTATTTTTTCTCGAATAACTCTTTTAATATAAATCTTACATGTGACAAGCTTTTTTCATTTGTCTAAAAAGGTCTATAGAATAAAAATTATAAATAATCATTGTCGTTTATTGCCTGAAATTGCGAAAAATAAATAAAAACAACAATATTCGCTGCTGTTTTCATGCGCGCGAGGTTTTTCCTCGCTCGCATCTGGTACGATGTGCCGAGTGCGAGTAAATTGTTCGAGGGACATGTGCTGCGAGAGCGTAGTCATTTACGCGTCATATTGCTTAGTTAAAAACCCATAATATCGACCAAATTATGAAGCATATCATAAATAGCTATTTTATTCCTAGAATAATCGATTTTTTTAACTAATTTATTTTATTTATTTATAAAGACAATGCCAATCACGCATAACACATAATAATAACACGAGAAAAAACAACAAAAACATACATTACAATAAAGAGAAGAAAAGAATTATAAAATTTCATATAAAATATCAACAAAACGGCTATATTTGACATCGAATATATCCACATATTGGCCAAGTGGTTGAGCAAACTAATAGCTCTGGCTACCGGAGAGTTTCTGAGTGCACCTGTCCTTGCATTTGGCGGAAGAAAAAGCTCTCGCGAAGGAGCTCGATGGTAGTGAGGTGGCGCCCATAGGGGCAGCTCGCACAGTACAAGGGGGTTATGTACTGCTCCAACCAACAGCTTGAAGAAGTGCTTTGCCATGTTTAAATCGATCTTATTTTCTCGAGGGTTACATACCCCAGGCAGCCCTGTACCCATGCGCTGGGGTATAAACTTGGGTAGAATCCAAACTCCCTCATGTAGAGATCCCTAAGAAATTTCTTCTGTATCTTCTCTAATCTGAGGGTATTCGAGGCTTCATAAGGCGCCCATATAATGGAACCTGATTCGAGCAAGCCCCGAACCAATGCATCGTATAGCACTCGTATGACTACGGTGCTACGTACGTGATGAGAATTTCTCAAGACGAAGTCCAACATTCTTGACGATCTCATACACACATCCGATACATGTAAACTAAATTTTAACTTAGAATCAAACAAAATACCCAGATCTTTAACAGATGATTACTTAGGAAGAGTTACGTTCCCAAGACTGTAATTAAAGATGATGGGCTCTTTTGATCTAGAAAATGTCATTGTTTGACACTTTTCAATACTTAATGGTAGACGATTTAGTATTGACCAATCACGCATAGAATCAATGTCCAGCTGCAACGAAAGGGCATCTTCCACTGAAGTAATAGATCGAAACATTTTTAAGTCGTCTGCGAAAAGTGAAAATTTACATTGAAGGACCCGATGAATATCATTTATAAATAAAATAAATAATAAAGGTCCTAAATTTGATCCCTGCGGAATACCGGGAAGGTGTATTGTAAGCATACGACGTTTGGGAGTCGTATGTCACATATTGTTTCGTCTCTGTAAGGTAACTCAAGAAGAAACGTACTAGATTATCCGATAACCCAAAATTATCTGGTTTTAAAATGAGTCTGGCATGATCGACTTTATCAAACGCTTTTTTATATCAATATCTTATCTTGAAATGCTTGGCGCAACTGAGATACCCCCTTCGGACGACGCGGTTGTTATCGAGCCTCTGCACTATGGGATGGATCATGAACTTTACTGCCAAAACTGTATTTGGTATTAATTGATTCAACATTCCTAATTGAAATATTTAAATAATTCAAGATATATGATTTTGACGATAAAGTTTTTAATCTAATAGTTTTAGAGTAATCATAAATATATTTTTTTTTATATACATCAAGTAATATTGTGTTTTAATTATGTCTATAATTTATAAAAATAATTATACGAGTCGAGTGTCGTCGCGTGTCGGTATTGGGCGTAGCAGCGATGGCGGTTGGCACAATCATGGTTACGTAGATTCTACGGAGCTATGAAGGAGCCAGGCCGCTATCCAGGCCAATTCGGTGACGTGTGTGCTACAGAAGGTGCTCGTAGCACCTGATCAGACCGTAAATTAAATAGGTCTCGTCTGATTATTATTGTTACAATCCTCGCGTTGACAGATCTGCTCTCGGGCTCATGGCTGGCGACCTGGCCCGTATTTGAAGAGCCAAGATAATATGGAGGACGAACGTCACAGTCCTAGCATCAGGATTGGGACGAACGTGTCTCTGATAGAGATCGCGTAGTGTCCTCCAGGTGGCAAAGACCCCCTCAGGACTAGAAAGCCACTTTAAAAAAAATGTTCTTAGCTAATACATAATACTGCTAATTTAATATAAAAAAATATATAGAATAACATGTAGCAAAATTTAATTGTGTAAATCTTGTAATTTTTCTATCACCCAATTTAAAAAGCATCTATACTAAAATCTACATCTGTTTATTGTTAGGATTGGGCTATAAATTTAATTGATAGTGTTTGCGGCTTTAGTCGCGTTCAAACCCAGATCAAAAAAAAAAATAGCACACAATATCATTCTTTATTGGTTTTGGGATTCATTTTTTTTACCAATAAAAATAAAATAAGATTTTTTAATCAAATACAATAAAATAAGATTTGTTAATCAAATACAATACAACAAGAAAAAAACTAACAAATAAATAAATGTTTACTTCACCGTATATGAACACAAACTGTGTTATGGCTTGTAGGTAATTATGGTATGTAAGAGGAAAAGACCCATTACCTCTGCGTGATTTATAAAAAAAATATGTATGTAGTTTAATGCGTTTGAATTATTTAATTTAATGCCATTTATCCTTCGCTGAATAAATAATTATAAAACAAATAATATAAATTTCAATCCAACTAAACTAATATTAATAATTAACCAGTGTCATGGTTTGACACTGAGGGAATATTAGTGTGAGAGACTCATTCCCCTTGGATCTTTAGAATCGGTATCGAATCCTTATATAGATGAATGGCGTTTTGGAATCTTTCTGTTATACAATACATCCGTTGGAGTCAAATAAATAAATAAATATAATGAGAGCATATGAAAATAATATATTTCTTTTCGGGAATAATTATAAATAATAATATAATTATAAATTATATCTATTTATAACATTTCAATTATTAAAAGTATATAATATCTATGTGTATGTCTCAAAGTCACGAGAAACACGATGCGTCCTAACGATCGCCTTATGTTTTACACAGTCTTGCAAAACGTTACATAATCATATCGATTACAAATGAGAGCAACCCTTGCTCTACTCTCCATGTTAAGGCTGCATCCTATATTTTAAAGTAATACAGGTGACTTAACACGTACGGCCGCAGAGTAATCCTCCGCTGAAACGCGACAACTTGCTGAATCTTAATATAACGCGATGCAAATTTATTTAATTAATTTTATTTTTAATAAAAAATATTGGAAAAATGTTTACGATCCATGTTTCCCTATTGAGTTGAGCCCTATTTATATGTATACAATATTATCAGTATGAAGATATATTATCGAACGTGCTTTGCGAGTTATGAAAAATTTGCAGCATGCAATTCGTGACATTTAAGAGTATTGCAATGAGGGTTGCTCTAATAGTTTGTATTACTTGTATTATTTGATTGTTTTATTTTCGGCAATTCAAACTCTGCGGCAAAATAATTGAAAGTTTTATTTACGACCTTCGTGACGCGATACTTACCCTTATCCGAGTGACGAAATCAAGTGAGTATCTCCACACAAAAAATAGTGGAAAAAAGCATAGGAATCCTCTGGAGGTTTCTCGTAATTCGACACGCCAGCGAAAATTCCCAGTTGATACTTTCCGAGGGTCGAATCAAGTGGGTCAAAGACAGCGGGTAAACAGGGCGGTTGAACAAAATTGATCCGTTCAACTCTTGTAAAATTGGACGGTATTAGAAGTTAATTCATGAATTATGGCGGCGGCGGAGGAGAGGCAGACGGCTGAGGGTGTGCGATAGAGTCAACAGACATAAATAACTGACAGACATCGATCTTATCCGCACATTCTGGCTGTGACACTCGGTTATCTATTTGGGTCGACAAACGACTCGCAATTACGGTGAGTTGAGGAAGCACGCCGGCAGCGGGGCCTCATCATCAGCCGTGGAGTCATCTGCGGCGAGGGGGGTCCAGGGGACGCTGGAGGGCGCAGCCACGCTCTGTATTGATATTTGTCTGCGAAGCCCCACCTCCACCGCCAGCCCCCTGCTTCCATCTCGTCACCACTCCGACTCCCACTATTCCGCCATTCAGCTATCCCGTTCCTCGAATCCGAAGATGGCCACACACGTTGCAAAGCTGAAATATTTTAAACTTGCACATTAAAAAAACTCTTATTTTATGCTATCAACGTCGAAGACGCAGTAGCAAAACTTTTGAATTACGGAGGTAAAAATTTACCAAAAGATCGTCCAAGATCTGAACATGAAGTAATTCTGAAAGCAAGAGTTGAGTGTTGTCGCGTGCCGGTATTAGACGTGGTGGCGATGGCGGTTGGGCACAATCGTAGTTTCGTAGATTCTACGGAGCTATGAGGAGCCAGGCCGCTATCCAGGCCAATTCAGTGACGTGTGTGCTACAGGAGATGCCCGTAGCATCCGATCAGACCGTGAATTAATTACGAATTGGCCATAACCTCGTCTAATTATTATTGTTACAATCCGCACGTGACAGCTCGATTCCCGGGCTTTGGCTGGCGACCTGACCCGTATTCGAAGAGCCAAGATAACCTGGAGAACGTCTGTCTACAGTCATGACATCATGACTGAGACGGAGGTGTCCTCCAGGTGGCAAAGACCCGCCCCAGGGTTATAAGGCCACTGTTTAGTTTAGTTTAGTTAATAGATCCTCTCGATAAGTTCTTAAACCATCATCCCTCAACTGCCTTTAACATTATGTTCAATTTCTTCCTTGAAGATTACAATATGGGTCATGCAACACCATTCTTCATCAACCCCAACGGATGCAGCGTTACACTGTACAAAGCCCTGGCTGTTCTGCGTTTTTAAGATGTGACTAATCCATCAGAGTCTGGCTACTCTGGCAATGGATGAGACCTCGTTGCGTCGGATACAGCATCAAATATCCTTCTATCCAGAATATCTACTTGTTATTATTGCCTTATTAAAGACCGACATTTAGATCCGTATGATTACCCTGATGAAGGCTCCATAGTGGTTTGCTGATCATCTTAGAGAGGAATCTCGGCTGAAGATGCTTTTAAAGAAGTCTAAAGTGACACATTGTACTGCTTTGAAGCTCCACTCGTCGACTCACAGGTGTTTAAGGATTTGTTCTTGATATATAGGGCATGTACTTTGTTTTAATTTTATTTATATTCAATCCTATGTCCATTGCTGCTTTCATTATTCGCTGATATGCATCCTCAAAGGCCGCAAGAAGATGCACAGATTTATTAAAGATGTTGTAGGAAGTATCTTGTTGATTAATAGGACGTCGGTCTGTATTAAAACGCGATGTGACTTCAATTCCTTCTTAAGCTTTGATCTATTATTAAATTATGATCCTTCATGGGTTTATCCACTTTATGATCGACAATTTATAGTTAGAAGATAAGGAATATCTGACGAAGATGTTTTATTGAACAGCACGGATTTTACATGGCATTAAATCAGCTTTTATATTATATTAATATTAATCAGTTTCTGTGATTGCTTCACTAAATGAAGATGGCTTCAGTGATAAAACTGTTTTTTATTTATATAGTACGAACTCGAAATGAGTTCTTAAAACAAAGATTACCTTTTCTTCTTCAAATTCTCGAATTTTAACAATTCTAATTATACTGAAACATAATTACCTTACTTTTTATTAATATCGTGAATGTTTCTATAGCATTACAAATATAAAAAGAAGATTTTGAGATTTATTGAGAAAATTGTTTATATGAAGGGAACTGTTTTTGTTTTTATTCTATAGTTTTGTTTTAAATAAGCTATATAAATAAATAAAATAAAACATTCTTTTTTTTTTCAAGCAATAAGCAAACAATATTTTAATAACTTTTCACTAGGTAAAAATTGATCCATTGTAAATTGACTTGTTTAACCGCTTAGACGCCACAGCGTGCAGGCACGCAAATTCGCCTAACCACCAGCGCCACGGCAAACGCTACTACGAATTTATTTATAAATAAATATAATATTTTTGAATGAAAACTAATGCAGAGACATCTTTTGAAGGCAGTGTGATTGTTAGAATGTCGATATGTTTAACCGTTTCATTTTATTTGAAGTTTATACGGCGTACAGTAAAAATCCATATAATTGGCTTGGCGATTAAAGGGTTGATTCGGATTTAACAAATCACAATCCACTCTTGATGAGTATAGTCACCAAGATATAATAAAACACGGCGTGTATGGGCAATCAAAGCTCAATTTTTATCTCCTTCTTAAGTCGAAACCCTTACGTCTAAGAATCGTGGCCACTCTTGTTTAGAATTTTCTTGATTTCGGCTCTTCAGGATTTTCTGGTTCCGCACCTTGCATTGCAGCTACTACGGTGGAGCCCGTGATGGTCACTTGGTCTATCCAGCGGATAGGCGTCCTGCCCTTTACTCTACGTCCTTGTACGTTTCTAAGCTTCTCCAAACTATCGTTTTTTCTAGCAAGATGTCGAAAGTATCGAATAATTCTTTTGAGACAAGTAGTAGAAAGTCTATCATCTTGATCGTGCCCTATTTTTTTAGGACAGACAATTTTGTGCGTTTAGTGGTCCATGGTATTCTCAGCAGGCGTCGTCAACACTACATTTTAATTTTCTTTTTCATATTTTCCTTTAAGGTCCAAGTTTTTACGCTTAAACATTTTTTTTTGCTTTTTTGATATACTACTGTTTTTCCAAACTGTCGATAGATTTGACATCGCATTTTTAGCCATCCCCATTCCTCTTCTTAATTCTGACTCACAATTTCCTTTACTCCGAGATATAGAAATTCTTCAATCCTCTCCAGATCTGAAAGATTAATCGATCTGAATAGCTGGTTACTTCTATCGACTATCATCAGCTTGGTTTTATTAATATTGATCTCAAGTCCTAGTTTTTTCCTTCCACAGACAACTCTTTTCAGCAGTTCGGTCATTCCTTCTTAGTTGGTGGCTATCAATGTAGTATCGTGAAAATTTGTTTATCCGCTTTATAATATTTATAATAAACCCTTAATAATTTTCTTGACAATAAATAATATTTTAAATCTTTCTGTATTGAACGTGTGTGGAACAACGCGCTGAAACAGCTCCACACCCATCTGAAAGTATCTTGCTCTAGGCTTTTACTTCTCCATTGTGAATCTGTCTCGCTCGCCCCCGCCCCGCGCGCCCCTCCCCCTCTCGCCCTACCCCAACCTTTTCCTCGCGAGCGGGGGTTACTTTTCACCGGGGCATTTAGGGAGACATTGTAATAACTGTGTCAGATGCTTGCAAGAAGAAAAAAACGTGCACTTGACTTGTCATATTGATTTTCGGCGAAAATACGTGACGTATGTATTCGCCGTGATTCTTTTGCACTCGACTGTACCGCACGTGTCCCTTCTGTCCTCTCTCGGCTCAAACATATGTATGCATGATGGGAATTTAAATTGTAAAAAAGCGTATTCCCATAAACCCAACCCACTCGAACCCCCATCCTTCCGCCGCCGGCTCTTTTAATATCTCTTGTTTTATGTAAAACATGCGAGGAGAACAAAACGCTCTTCGTGTTCCAACCATGCTTTTTGATGGAATTACACGGGGCGGGATGGAAGGTCGGGACATAACTGTTTCCATGCAAATTTAATCTTGGACGAAGGCCATGCCATGGAAATGCTCCCTAGGCTCCGGCAACACCTGTCTCTGCCGATTGTCTCTAATGTATTTAGCGAGATGTATAATCTCGCTAACCGCGCCACTGTGCCTCCCACCGCCTAATGTGCACCACTTGATTATTTATAGAACAAACTTCTTAAATGGATTCTCTGCTTTATATTAAGTATACATAAGCACTTGGTTTTTATTTAAAAAAATATAAATATTACAAGGTTTTATAAAAAAAAATATGCTAATTTTTCACGGTCTGCATAAGCTCAATTTCACATTTTGTTTGTTGTGTTAGTATACATGTCCTTGACGTATTTTGACATCGAAAGTCTTATTTATTGCTGTTTACCTAGCCGTGCCGATGAGGTCTATTTGCGACGCCAATTTTTAAATGTTTTCGAATAACTCTTTTAATATAAATCGTTAATGTCACAAACTTTTTGTATTTTTTAAAAAATGTATTAAGAATACATATTATAAATAAGCATTGACGTTTATTGTCAGCGACTGCGATAAAAAATAAAAACAACAATACTCTGTAGCCTCGAACGCGATGTTTTTCTCGCTCGCATCCGGTACGATGTGTAGAGTACGAGTGACACGTCCTGCGAGAGCTCAATCTGCGGCGAAGTTAAAGAAACGAGTTTTGAAATTTACGTATATCATAAATAACAATTTTTATTCTTTGAATAATTCATTTTTTTTTTTAAAAAGTCATTGATAAAGAATTGAAATGCTTTGGGTTCTATTTTTTATTGTTAATAGACCCCCTTCGGATGACGCAGTTGATTTTGAACCGCAGTAAAGCATCGGTTAAGAAGGTTTTATTGTATTTGTGTGCACGACGATATTTATCATTTGGCCAAAATAACGGTATTACATTACATATTATATTGCATTGGCCTCCATATTCATCGGAGATGATCTTCTATGTTTCTTTATATTTTTAATCATAAAAAAATAAACGAAATGATGCCAATTTTTCAACATTAATGGATCAAGACAGAATGGTGGAAGGATAAATCGAAAATCGCGTTCCAGAAGTGCTTCAATAATTATAAAAAGCATTGAAACTCTAAACGCGTTAAAGCTTATATTACTGAATTATTATTCTATGAAAAATAAGATATTTATATATTTTTTTATCAAAAAATCAGGCAAGAAAAAAATATTAGACATCACCTCAACCCAAAATAAATTATTTATGATTCAATTAGATAAATATAAAAACATCTAAGATATGAAATATATGTTCAGTATTTCACAAGGGCGTTTTTTATTATCACCAAAGCTTTCACGCTTTGAGACGATTTTTTTCTATAAATTTTTCTTATGAATTATTTTATCTTATTTTAAATTTAAGATTTTTTGGGTGAGATATCGTGATATATCTGACAATGAAAACGAACATTTTCGATTAGAAATTTTCCGGAAAATACAATATACTCGACGCTGTGTATCTTTCAGCTCTCCTTATCTGATTTTTCACTTCTAGCTATGTCCAAAAATATGAAAATTACTATTATTAAATACATATTATGTCATTATTTAAGAAAAACATATTTTTTAATAAGTTTTTCAGAACGATTTTCCGACCTAATTTTCATAAAAACATATCCCCTAATTGGTGTGTCATTGGTGTCTCCGATTATGCAATACTTTTATCATTACAATTGCTATTTATCTATATTTCTTATAAATAATATTAATAAATACAAATTAGGTCATTTATATTTTTATTAATATGATAATGCATCAAAATATTTGTTTACATAAGATTATAATAATAAATGGCAACATTCTGTATTTTGGCAAGAGGATAATATCAAATTTTGCATGCTCCGATCGAGTCATCCTTTCAGATCCCATGAGAAATTTTGCTGATTCTTTTATTAAATTTGATAATAGCGTATCTCGGCTGTGAATACGTGAGTTTCATCTCATAAGTTTGTTATACAGTAAACATATATATTTACAGTTTGACTGTTGTTGTTGTGTATTTTGTTCATTTTCGCCTAAATAATTTTGCCCATTATTCAATAATATGACATTATCGTATCCAATTATCTGCCGAAACAATATTATTTGTTTTTCCGTCAAGTAATATACGAACAATCGTATTTGATAAAGTACCGGCTTAATTGAAACAATTTTCCGGGTCCCATTTATCTATAGTGTATTGGAATATGTACGTTTGTATCTAATTTGATGCCACCATTTTTTGAATGGTTTTAATTACGATTTAAAAAGTATTTTCAGCAAAAAAAAGGAATATTTTCATAATGTTAACATCCTGTCCAATAATCGATGTACACGTCAAAAAAAAATACGGATATCAAATCGCGATATGGAACTTACTTTGGACAAACACGTTGAATAATTGATTAGATGTGTCTATTGTAAAATATGGAATATGTTATTTTTTTCGCCGAATTTCCCCGAGTAGGTCATAATGAACACAGGACCTAATCTGCGAGCGAGGCTCGCGGAAATTCCACAAAGCCTACTTCTGGGAAAAACAGATTTAATCGCGGTCGGGATACTCGGAATATTCATTGAGGATTTTCTTTGAAACGTATACAACGCGGAAAATTCTACAACGAATTTTCCGTGAAATATATATTCGCGTGTTTATTTTACCATTGTATGTAATAATCAGAAGGGATCCTCAATATGTAATTTTATATATAAAATATCATTACATATTTAAATTACTTCAAAATGATTAATTACAGAAAATATTAACAAAGAAAATGCATTTCTCATTACGGATTTACTGAAATATTATTACACGATACACATCATATAGATTCAGTATTTTTAGGCAATAGCTGATTTTATTTTGGATTAATTATCTAATTGGTAATCTGTTGTCTTTTGCAAAGCCTTGTCTTTCTTACTTAAATGTATTTAAGGGCTTAAAATTTGTAATTAACTGAAAAAAAATGAACGTTAAACTTTGCAAGAAAAGCTTATAACTTATATACCCGAATATAGCGAATGTTGACTAAGTTATCGTTAATTTCAAAATAAAATTTTAATCTGAAACATGTTATTTAATATTAAATAATTAAATAAAAAATATGCATTAAAAACAATAAGCTCAGATAGCACTAAGATTATATAATAATAAATTCATTTTTACATAATAAAATATTAATAATTTCAGCTCAATATAAGCTTTATTTATAACTTACTAAAATAATAAATAATCATCATATGGTTCATTATTAGCATAGTGACAAAAAAAAAATTATCATTATCAGTGGGCCAGACGTATTGGCCTAAAGGATTTTTTAGCAAGTTTTTCTGTATTCAGTTTTAAAAAAATAATGTATTTTTTTAATCGTATATCAGATCAAAACCTATAGATGCTTTTTATTAATTTTTCAAATGGATATCTCTTTTAATAAATTCGTAAAAAAAATATATAGAGAGTAACTTATAGATTCGAATAGAGTGAACAGATTGGAAAGGATTAATAAACTGTCTTCCAGATTAATAAGCACATTTATTAAAATTAAACAATGCATCTACTAGGTTTAATATTTTTTTTTTTTTTGCAATAATATCTAATTACTTATTTTTTCGTCTACAATACAATCCCCATTAGATATATGGTTTAGTTCTTCCAGCAGTTTCTTTTTATATTCAAAGCATTTCTCTAACGTAATTTTCGTTATGGCGTTTGGCTGCTTCAGCAGTTCTGTCTTTATTTGCGCAATATTAGCAAAACGTCGTCCTTTCGTGTTTTTTTTTATCTTCGAGAATATAAAGAAGTCGCATTGGGCCATGTCCAGCGAATATAGAGGTTGGGACATGTTTAAGTTTTAAATTATATAAATAAAATAAATGTGATATTAATCGAGAGCGTTTACATTTTAATATATTTTAGCTTAGTAAAAAGGGTTTTTTTGGAACTAATAAATAACATATGTTTTAAAACTGTCATTTTATTTAATGGATGCTTCCTATCTACCCTCTATTCAGTTTAGGTTTATCCAGCGTATAGTAGAGAGCCCTTATATAAAGGTAGTTTACAAAACTCTGATCTAAGGATTTTAATTATCTTACCTCAAAGCCTTGAAGTCTAATGACGATAAATTAAAACACATCATTGACACTGATATACGTCAAAACACCAATGGGATAGTATTGAACATGCGAGTCAACCAATCAACCCTATTGAGACATTAATTATCAGCTACCAATTTATTGGACCGTGTTACAACATGTGTTGCTTTGAGTGCGAGACGTAAGCAAGACCCTTTTCGCCATAGAAATAGGTAGTATATAATAACGAGTATACCATTAACATCTTCAAAGGTCGAAATCCATTAAAAAGTGTAATCCTTTATGCTTGATGAGATTTTAAAGGGTATTATTCATGTTTAACTCTTAGAGCGTAATCAAACTTTACAATAAGTAAAATTAAACGTCGCCCTTGAAAAGTATAGACCAGAATTAGTAAACAAATAAGGGGTAGTGTTTTATAACGATAACTTACATCATTTGAATATTATTTATTCAGATCACTGCAATTTTTTTTCAAATAGAAAAAAAATGCAATGAAGCAGGTGAAAACTGCCCTTAATGCTTTTTTTATTTCAAAGTAAAGGGAAATTTACTCCAATGATCTAGAAAAAAAATATTTCGGGAAATGTTATATAAAACGATTGAGATTATTTAACTGGTTAAATTAATAATATTAAAAAATGCAAATTAACGAAAAGTATATACGGGGGCAATGTTATGGTGCGCGATGTAGTTCAAGAGCGCTACCTGCCTGTCAGCGCTGCCGGCGTCGTGTATTGGATGGACGCGGGCCGGTAGCGGAGTGCGGGGGGATTTTGCCATTAAGCGCTATATCGCGCTGCGATTCGATGCAGTCCTACCTCACTGATCACTATGGGATGCCCGCAAGGATCGGTCCTAGGCCGTCTATTATAGAATATCCTCTTTGATAATGTATTAAGGATTTCATTTCCGCCTAATTGTGCAGTCATTGGCTACGCCGACGACATCGTAGTGCTTGTAGGCGGGGATACTCACTCTCAAGTTGAGAGTAGAGCAAAGGACATCCTCTCTGATATTGGCGATTGGGGAAAAACTAATCGCCTAAGGTTCGCCAGCTCCAAGTGCTTCGGTGTTATCGTTAAGGGCTCCCTCAAGAGGCCGCCGCTTGTTGGCTTTCCCGACGGAATCAATCTCCTTATTAAACCAGCGGGTCGATACCTAGGTGTCACACTAGATGGCAACCTGGGTATGTTGACTCACACGAATCAAATTGTTGAAAAGGCCAAACACTCTATAGGTTGTTTCAACTGTTTGACGGAAGCGTACCGGGGATTACGTTACCCCATGTTGAGCACGTCTTGGGGACCAGGACATTCTCCTGACCGACGTCGAAGCTTTGGACCAAGCCGCATTCAAGAAGAGTCAGTAAGCAGGATGCAGTAAAGCTATCAAAAACCCAAGTCAGCCATTTTTTTCAGGCACAAATCTGCGACATGGGGACGCGCATTATCGTGGAGGAGGAAAATTTTCTCGCAAAATTCCATCTTTTCGAATCTTTCCCATTTTTTTTGGACACTTCTGAGTGATGGACCACTTAAAGTTGGGTTTTTTTTTTAATTTCGGATTTTATGGCGGCTTTATTTACTGTAAAGGGTCGTCCACTTCGAGGCTCATCTTTTAAGTCAAAATTTCCGGAATTGAATTTTCTGTACCAGCGTTGATATTTTCTGACATCTAATACCATAAATGTCGCAAATATTTCTTGTAGCGATAGTTGCGTTTTTCTTGGAGTGAAAGTGGAAGAGTATGTAGTTTCACAAATTTTCTTCTGAAGTAACTAATTCGTCCATTGAGACGTGTCTCGCACACAATAAAACGTCTTGACTCGTCATAGGACTAAAAACAACTGATTCTAAAACTACCCTTTAAAAATACGACATGACCTTTTACTACATACATCAGATACTACCCTAATAATATTATTTATACATTTGTATCTCTCTATGAACAAGTTTAATATTTAATATTTTTCATTCATGGATTATGGCAGAAGTATTTTTTTGTTATTAAACAATATTAATCTTTTATTGAAAATATGAGATTTCAGTCAATCGTTACTGGATTTGTTAGATATTATTATGCAGAAGAGTCGGATGTCTTCATAAAAAATAAAATGTTTCTTAAAATGTATGATTTTTTTTTTCTTATTCATTCAAAAGTGTATGTTTCGCAAATATATTTTTCGCTGTGCGGAGAAATGGAATAGATATCATAATGCACGTACAGCAAACGACTGACGAATATACCCGTGTCATATTTTTTTTTGTATTTCAATGACATACGCTTGTCGCTCCGGCCATCAAGCGAAATGATTCTGACACCGAAATGTTACGTTTTCAATAAAAGAAGATTTCGGGCGTAGAGTGGGGGCGGGGTAGTGTCACTGTCATCGTCGAATTGTGACATTCGAATCGGAGAATCATATTAATGGTATCGATTATGGGCAGATGGGGGATCCGGGGGGCGGCGATGCCGCGGTGTGGGGGCGCGGAGGCCCCGGGGGCGTGCCTGTCGGCGGGGGGCGGCGGGGCCAGGAAGAGCCTCCGCGGCGGCGCACCCCGCAATGGGCCCGAGCCTCTCGGTGGGCCACCACGTGCTCGACACGACCCTTATCGCCCAACACCTGGCCGACACTTCGCCAACTGTTTACTTTATCGGAAAAATTCGTCGGAAAACGGCTGAAAATTTCTGCAAAAAAGAGCACGTATAAAAATAAGCAATAATAAAAATCGGTGATATGCCTTGTCAATTTGTTGATTGTTAAATAATTGTTGATATAAACGATTGCGATACAGCAGTGTTTGTTAATTGACATTCGTCCACTCTCGCACATGTGATCTGATACGATTGATATATTGAAAAGTATACATAAACTTTCGCGCCATATTTTTCGAGCGGAAAATTTGAAGAACTCGTCCCGTGCCATAGGTAAGATTTACATAATTAAATTATTAAATTTACGCATATGAAAATCCATCCAATGACGCGTTATGTTTAAGATTAATTTAATTATAAATATGTGTTTATACGCGGTATATTTACATGTCTCTCGTCCATTAGGCCGACACTGTGCGTGGTCAAACAAAATATGACATTATGCATAATAAATGATCCGCAAGAGAGTCATAGACACGCAATGCATATGACATAGACCGTGGCATACGTCCACAATTAACATTCTGATTCTAGATAATCGGAATTACATCGAAAAATATTTTAATTAAGCTTATTATGCTGAAAAAAAAACATTTCGACGATCGAATGCATGATATTTACTATGGCCGAGCTACACGTGTCAAGTAAAACAGTGTGAACGATTCGGTTTCAATTTTTTTGGGCTCCCTTCCAAGTTCAAGTCGGACATTGTAAACACAGGGTGATTTGAAACTATTAAATAAAAAATATATCATTTTTACACGAACGCTCGGTTTGTTCACGCTATTGAAATTAATCCATTACAAGGGCCGTGTAAATAGCGGGGAACCGTAAGTTTGGCACGAAAAATAATATTTAAATATATATAGAAAAAAAAAATCGCCGAGCATGCAATGAGCTAAATTGATTCTCCATGTGGGTTACAAGCAAAATTCTATATCTAATCGCTTCGAACGATCGGCATGAACGAGATTTTCGACAAAGTGTTATGCACGCGACCGGCTCGTAACCTTTTATTTATTGTCCAAATTCAAAAATACAATCGGGTCGTATAAACACAATTCGGTATTTGTGATCTAATGCGGGCTAATTCGATGAAAAATGGACCTTGTTTCGCAACGAATACCATAGAAATAATGTGCGGTTGTCTGTTGTGTGGTTAAAATTGGCATAGCGTTCTATTTAAAGCGAAAATTGTATTGAGCACGAAATATATTATTTTAATACACATTGAACAGCCCTGCTATATTGCATTACATCCCACTCTCTATATCAAGGTTTCCCAAACTATGTCCGCGGAACACCAGTGTTCCGCGGACCCAAATTAGGTGTTCCGCGGAGCCTAAA
>JAGXCT010034019.1:7373-19200 GCA_022495035.1 Philopotamus ludificatus
TATTTTATTGAATTATATATTGTCCATTCTGGTCCAATACCTTTGCCATCTTTCTTAGAGCAGCATGATTCTACGCTCATAAAAAAAATTATAGAGACCGGAGAAAATAATAATCAGAAGGTGCCAGTTCTGGAGAATATGGTGGGTGTAGCAGTATATCCCATCCAAGCTGTAAAAGCTTTTAGCGAGTTAAAAAACTTATATGAAGTCTCGCATTATCTTGTTCTATTGATCAATTCTGACCTTTTCTGTTTAAATGAATCATTTAATTTGTTTAGCTGATGACAGTACACTTCAGAATTGATTGTTGTGTTGTTCAGTAAAAGCTCAAAAAAAAAAAGATTCCTTTGAAATCTTACCAAACAGATGGCATCACCTTTTTTTGATGAGTATCGGCTTTCGAAGTGCTTTGAGCCGGTTCATATGTTTTACTTCAAGATCTCTTGCGTTTAACATTGTTGTAGACAACCCATTTCTCGTCCTCAGTGATGATGCGATTCAAAAATGGATCATTTTCTTGATGTTTGAGAAGCAAATCACAGACGCCAACGCAACGGCACAAATTTCTTTTTATAAGAACATGAGGATTCCATATCTCGAGCTTTGAGATTAAACCTAGGCGTTTCAAATGATCGTCAACGGTCGAATTCGATACATTTAATCTCTCAGTGATCTCACGAATTGTTATTCACCGGTTTATATCAATTAATACCTTTATTGTGTATTTATCAGCTTCAACTGGCTTTCCAGAACGTGGTGCATCTTCAACATCTAAATTTCCGATCAAAATTTTGCAAGATTCTGTCAATACATCTTTTCCATACACATCGGATATTTTTTTTCTTGCTTGAACAGCATTTTTACCTTTTCGATAGTAAAAAAGTAAAATATACCGAAAATGCTGCTTTCACTTTTCATATTTGAAAGGGTACCAACCAAAAACTACTGCGTAGAATCAATCGACCTTTTTCAAAAACAAGCCTTGCTATATCATCTGTCAAAATATATATAATGATTATGCGGCTTAAGTGTGAAGTTGGCTGTGAAAAAATACAATTAAGTCCTCTGTTGGGTAAAAAACGTAATGACTTTCTGGACAACCCAACAATTCACTCGCAATTGGCACATCGTACCGGATGCGATCAAGAATAGATATCGCGCACGTGGCTATAGAAGCGAATATTGTTGTTTTTATTTAATTCAACTACGATCAAATCCAATTATCAAATACAAAAAGTTTGTGACTTATAGTATTTTTATTAAAAAGTGTTATTCAAGAAAAATCAAAAACATTACCCAATAGTCCCTAATAAAATACTGCAAGTGATATTTAACCCTTTCAGTGCGGGGCGCATGACGTACATGCGCATACAAATCGTGTCCAGGGTGCGGCCGCATGTCGTACATGCGCGAGATTCTTTAAAACTTTAACTTGTCGTTACATGTAATTCAGGACTGAGTTAAGTGGATGGTGTTTATTTTAAAAACGCCAATAAACACGCTTAATAATGAGTCATACAAATATATCACAAGAAATTTATAGGAACCATGTAATATGTAAATATGAATAGTAACGATTCAAATCGCGCGTGGTGTCTCATTCAAATCTCCGCAGTAGTATCGGTGACGTATCTTGGCTCAGGGGTTGTTAAGGGTGTTCCATGTACATTATGTTCCACATACACGTGTACGGATGTAATGGTATAAGAAAATTGCATTTTGCATTTTTGATTTTGATTCGCATTCCCATTTTTTCCTCACTTTAATCTTGTTTGAGCAATTGATATTTTGTTCGATTTATTATTACGAAAATAAAGCGAATCGAGTTTATTTTTTTAGTTGAGATGGAAGACCATATCCTAATCAACATGTTTGCAAAATTTCTTATAGGAAAATGGTCCTAATATAGCGGTAAACGGTGAATACAAATTTACCTCGCCAAAAAATAATTTGGTCTAAAACGGCGCCGCACTCAGATGCAGAATAGTGTTTAGACCGGCCGCATTGAAAGGGTTAATTATAAAGCTATGATCGTTTATATGACGTTCCAAAAAGGAAATAATATTATGTTATTTTATCAAGGCTAAAAACAAATCCCAACAAAAAAACCAAACCAAAATGTTGTATGGGTTATGTCTTTTATAGAGCAAGTTTCTATAGCGTAGTCCTTATCTCAGCGCTATACGACGGTTGTGAACAATATTTCCATATAAAACTTTTCTAGGAGTTGTGATTTTCTTTTCAATACTATATATTCAAAACCAGACAGGAGAGAAAAGAAGGACCTGCTCCTGGTTGGTGGAAAGAAGCTGGCAATGAATTTGGGTACGGCACGATCTCTTCCCAATAGCCTTGGAGCAACGCGTAACAATCTGTGCATCTGTATTGTCCAGACATGAAGCAGATCCATTCCTCAGAAGAATTATTACTAAGGATGAAAAATGGGTCCTTTACAGTAATGCCAGAAGAAAAAAATAATGGTTATCTCCAAAACAGATACCTGTGCCTACTCCTCGGCCAATATTATTATTAAAAAAAGTTTGGTTATGTGTTTGGTGGGATATTTCTGGTATAATTCATTATGAATTATTAAAAGCTGGTCAGACAGCTACGGCAGAGTTATACTGTGCCCAATTAGAAAGATTAAAAATGGAATTACTAAAAAAACGATATGTTCTGGTTAACAACAACAGAAGAATCATACAGCATTATAATGCAAGATCTCATGCAGCAAAAATCACCAAAAATGTCATTTCTTTTCGTTTTACATAATATATGTATTTAAAAACAGCCTATTATGTGGAGATAAATACGGAAAATATTTACTAGAGTAATATTGTACGATTTTTGTTTAAATAACCTTTCACCGAAATAAAAAAAATGTCATATTTTCCCGCTTCACCTAATAATTACTTAAAAATAGTATAATATCGCCATAAAAAATCCAAACCATTAAAATAGCTGTAAGATTGTTTCGAGTCTCGTGGAATGCCCCAGTTTTTATTGCCGAGGACACGAACTTGAATTGGATAGCGAGGACAGTTCCATATTTGATGACATCAAAGGGCTTGATACATATTGCAATTTGACGGCACGTCTAGACTGGCGTCGGTCTATGTACACTTTTTAAAATGGCGTCGGGGGCACATATGACGGGATCTTTTCGTCAGGCTTATTCGAATTTCACAGCAGAGCAGTTTCGTTATGTACGACTGGCTGTTTGCCTACGCTTCTTCCATTTCCTTTTCGGGTGGAGATATTCAGGATCCCCGTGCTTATCCACTACATCGAACGTAATAGAGTGGCGCAGCGAACACCCGGCTCCACCGACCCGGGCCAATTTGATGCCGTGGCCCAACTTCTTATTGCTAATTTTCGCATTGAAACGCTGAGACGGTAATTAGTGGTTGTTGAGTGCTTCATCAAAACCTGCTTAGCTTTAGACGTCGCCAAAGTCGTCTCGCTGTATTAATGTCCTCGGATTTACAAGAGCGTGTAATCTACCGCCACCCTCTTTGATAACAACATTCACAAAGATCGGTCTCGGCAAATATTGCGTGTAAAACATATGCAAATTTGCGCAACGGCAATATGATTTTTTTATTTATAATAATATATTAGAGGAACCCGAAAGAAATCGCGTATTTTATAACCCAATGTTTGAGCTTAGCTTGTGTCCAGACACGGCGAAGAAAGTATCCATGTAAGTTTTTTTGCTTAGAGTTATTGTTTAGCATTATTTATGAGTAATAAAATGTATATTATTGTTAAAACTAAGATGTCGAAAACCAAAAATTTACCAAGAACACATTAGATCGGGGCTTGAATGTCAATAAAGCCACTAAATTCAGGTTTCAAGAGTTCAAATCATGAAATATTTTCTTTTCTTTCAGGAAGGATTCATCGGGATCATCAATAAAATAAATATAATAGGAATTTGGACACCGTACGTACTATCCGAAGATAACAAATGAAAGAGGAGACAAGACAGAGAATTCGACCCTTTTTACACTAAATTGTAAATAGAGTTGAGAAATGGATCGTTTATGATAACGTAAGTCAAACAAGGCAATAGCTTTCTTCGAGTTTAACTCCCTTTCCGTCCCCTGAAGTATGTTTTAACACTCCGAAAAGTTCCTTTATGCATTTGGTGGAATGTAAGAGGAATAATTCATTATATTAAGCGAGAAAATAAGAATTAGCGTCTTATTTTGTTTAACAGAAAGCGAATAATTCTTCACCTGATGATAAACGCCCTCATAAAGCAAGAATGGCCCAAGAAAATAATCAGGAATCAAATTGGGAGGTTCTGCTATTCCTTCATTACTCCCTAGATCTTCTCCTTCCGATTACTTTCTCATCAGATCCATGGAGCATACTTTAAGAGAAAAACCTTTTTTGAAACATAAAGTGGAAAACCATTATTGTGTCGATTCCGCACCGTAAAGAATTTTACAAAAAAGGGATTGAAAAACCACGAGAAAGATGGTAAACAGTTTTTAATAATTACCAGTTAACCTGGAGGACAACCATCGCAATTCTGGCCTCAGGGTTGAGTTAGACGCGTCACTGCTATGTATGGTTTAAACAGGAAGAAACAATCGATAGTCTGATGGACTTGGTTTGTAAAACTGAAGGTTTTTCTAAGAAGTTTGGGATCAAAGAAAGAAGTGAAATCTACATATATAAATCAAATACTGCAACTCATTCTTTAGAGTATGATTCAAGAAAGACGTGGATCTAGAAAACCAATCACGTCCAGACTGAAGAAACTGAAGTTTGGGGGAGAAGTCACCTCCTTGTTCAGGGCAGTAATAAAGAGGACACAGATTATCTCCAACGTTCGTTAGCAAACACGGCACGAGAGAAGAAGAAAAAATCGATAAGGGAGAAAAACAGTAGTAGTCTGTCAGAGTAAGAAGGATTTAGTAAAGATTTTTTTAGTCATCTTTGCTGTATATAGTTTCCCGTGCTCAAATAAAAGAATCACGCTTGCGATTAACGTAAAGTTTCGAAAAACTCGAGCTAATACTAGATAAATGATAATAATAAGCATTTATTTAATGGTTTTATTGATACGGCTAATTATTCGCCAATACGCGAGAAGGGGGGCGGAGTCACGGCGTTGCGTTCGCGCTCCCGATTGGTCCCGCGACACGGCAGACAAATATATACCTATTTTTGATACTAAATATACATATTTTTTAACCTTAAAGTTTGCTACTGCGGTCATCGCAATGTAAATATTCACGGTACACATTTCGACAATGTTTCGCAAATACTAATATTGCTCTATTTTATTAAACACGCTCGCTTCAAACATTTATACTCGCAGGGTTAAATCTAATTGCGGTGTATCCTCATCAATTACTCCTGCCCGAAACTAAGTTTTGGACCGAACAAATACCCGTCTCGTTTAATATTTACGATTATTCGCGTATTATTATTTCTGAAATATTACATCATCGTATATTTTAAATATCAAAATAATATTGCGCGTCGGCCATTTATTATCAGTCGTCATTTATCTTATGGGAGTAGGCCGCGGAGACTTATGGAAAAAGTTTTTGCAGAGAAGTTGTTGATCTTGGTTAACGAATTCTTAAGTTTCTCATACGGCCAAAGTTTATGATCAATCGATTCTGGGGCTGCGAGATGTAATTTAAATTAATATTACATGCGAAATAAGCGATAAAAATACATATTACCATTTATATATAAGTACATGTTTTGATTTTCGGCTTATGCCCTTAAAATATATTTAAAAACACTCAATTGCTTTAAGATTACATAAACAAAGAGATGTACGAAGTCTTCGGAAAAAAAAACTCGAGGTATTATTGCTCTTACAAGTCTTTATTTATTCATAAATATATATTTTATTGTTTTATAAAAATGGTCGTCGTCAGATATTCGAACCTCTTATGAGGCCCTATTTTTCATATTGCGTTTAGCCCACTTAGCAATTTTGTTTTTTGATGACTAAAAATATCGAATTGTAATAAAAAAAATATTAATTAGGCATAAATGTACTCTCTAAAAAATGAACACTCCTTTAGAGAAAAAAAATAGAGATTAAAACTATAATGATAATATGTTGTGGTATCAAAGCTAGAAACTGAATATACTGTGAGAATTGGAGCAAGTTTAAAAATCTAGGTTATTTTTAAAAAGGTTTGACGAGATTTATATCGTATTGGAACAAGAGAAGCTTTGTTTGGAATACGATTCTCGTACAGAAGACGAGCATAAGGAAGAGTTAACCACTGAAGATCTGCAGGAACTTGAGAAGCAAGAGCACAATGCTTAGCTCTATACCCTAGGTTCTCAAACTTATTTGAGCCATGGCTCCTTTCTTAGACACAAAATTACAAAAGGCCCCCCTGGAAATTTACATTAAGCTGATATTTTCATCCGAATAAATAAAAGTCGAAATTTTGAAATTTAATAAAAATCCAAGAACAATTTTCTAATATTCTCGATCAGATTCTTCAGATTTTACCAGTAGTTCGCAGGCCAGACTAAATTCAAAAGCTTATATACTCCCGATTTTAGTCAATATGTATATTTTGCAATGTTTTCCAAACATTAATTTCACTTCACTTTTCACTTATAAATTTTGGAAAAAAACGCGCCACGTGAAAATGATGTTTGAACGAATATTAACCCTTTGGCTTCCACGACTTTTTTAACCTTACCTGATTTAAATCAACATCAGCCAAAGTCGTTTTTTACACGGTGGATACGTTCCACAAAAAACCGTGTAAAAAGTGTATAAGCTCCCACAGTATGCGATGCCGTTTATTCAAACAACTAACGAGAATATGAAATATAATTGTTTCTGGACCACTGCCTCTTTGACAACCAACGTACTTCTTTGTGGAGAAGCAAACGATTGAAGTCTTCGTCGTTTTCGATGCAAAGTTGTCCAAACAATGTGTCATAGAGTGCATGGCTCCTGATTTTGTTAACTGCTGTAACTACGTATTGCAATAAACGATGCAGGCGATCATGAGAAGGCGAACTAAATGTTGTCGATGAATCACACAATGCACTGCTAATATATTTGACGATTATTATTATAACGGTTATTATAACGAATTATTATAACGATTTTTTCAATAAATAAATAACGCCACTATAGCACCCTACCATAGCTGGAGCACCATCAGTAGCAACTGACATGATATTATTCAAAGGAAATTCCTTTTCTTAAAAATACTCTCAACACATCGTTTAAAAACGTATTTTTAAAATTCTATAAGGCTATAAATATTAGCACATCATGGCCCCCTTTTTGCATCCCAGGGCTGCCCAATTCCCTTCAGGTTCAGAATTACACCCCTAGCTTTCTCCAGGGCCCCCCGGGGGGCCAGATGACCCACTTTGGGAACCTATGATATATATATAGATATATAAACTCTTTAAGCTCAGATAAGTAAGCGATATAGAAAGCTCCTACTTCGTTAATCAATAAAATCTTTGCTGGATGTCAAGAACTCTGCAGAGAAGTACCACTCCAAAAATACATAAACAAGCCGTAATAGCATTGTCTGAAGCTACTAGACAACGTCACATTTTTATAAAGTAGAAAGAAAGTACTTGTTAGTAATCGTAGAATCTGATGATCTTCAACTATGTTCGAACAATGAAAAAGGACAGAAAAAAAGACTCAAGTCTGTATAGCACTATTAATTTAGAAGTATGAAGTAGAATCGTGCTGGAAAATATCTACGATCGAGATTCCTCTCGGCGGATTCGAAGGAAGACCTAATCCCGTCCATACCATCCTAACATACGGGTCCCCGAACTTCCTGTCCCCGGAGGAAAGGAAGGCTGAGGCTAAGGTGGTTGGACTGTGTACAGAGGGCCACTGCCTTATTTGAAGATACCGGAAGATGGAGCGACGTGGCGGCAGACCAGATACACTAGAGAAGGGAGTTGGATAAGGCCAGGATTCTGCAATAGGACTTTTAATATGTTAATAACAATATGATTTTTTAGTATTAGATTAGTCGTGCTCCCGTTATTCCTTACGAAAAAAAAGTCCAAGGATCTGGAACGTATTAAGCATATAGTTAGTATGATACCACTACTAGCTAAATGAAAACGTAAACGTAAGGAAAATCAAATTTTCATAATTCATGGAAATTCCATGTAATTGCAATGTATTAAATTTAATATTTTTCAGAGACGTTAGCTATACTACTTGCGTGTAGACCTCTGTTTTTGTTTTTCATGAAATCTAACGTTTCACAGTAATAAGTACAACCGATATCCGGCAATCCGCACACAGAACAATCGTGTGCGGATACTGTGCAATATTTCCGATATAAAAATTTGTACATGCGACACGTGTGTCTCTCGGAGGACGTACGTAGTAGCACGTGGCACGTACACTTGTGAATATTCAATGTGCAAACACGTAAGGACAAAATCCTTTATGCACATTGAAAGAGCCAAGAATGGCCGTAAAACGAGAAGCCAATTCCATTTGCAGGGATATGGGCCTCGGTGCAGAATTGCACTGTTTGCTTGCACCGTGTGTGATTACACTCGGAGGATCGATCAACATCCTCGAAGAGCGAATATATATTTTTTACTGCCAAGCACGTGCCTGAAAATTGCATCCGAAACACGGCGTTTATGTCGCCGGAACATCGTTTAATTCTGTTAGAAACAAGTCAAATGTTTGTGAGGAAATTTAATAATGCGATACCGGAAGTACGCGACGCCTTTTAATAGCGCCGATAGGCTTTAATGAGCTTACTGAAAATGCATTTCTTAAATAATATCCTGTAGGTATAACAGCTATGGCTTTAAGGAACCAAAGTGACAGTATTAATCAGCAAGGGCATATTCATACTAAGGCTAAGCCAGAAATTAATGTTGATAATTTCTTTATCGACTATGAAGACGACTAATTATATTTTAATGATAATATATTAGAAGGACCCAAATGTAATGTCGTATTTTTTTAAATAATCATTTATTAAACCTAATTATACAAAATAATTACCAATATTTTTTATGACCTTTTGCCATCTATACGTTAAATCTAAAATGCCTTTCTTATAAAACTCTACAGGTATAGAATCGAAATAGTCTGAAAAGGCTGATATTATTTCATCTTTTGATTTAATAAAAAAATCTTGTAAATAATGCTCCAATGAGCGAAAAAGCTGATAATCGGATGAAGTCAAATCTGGAGAATACGCTGGATGCAATAAATCTGTCAAACCTTATGTTGAGAGTCTTCTTTCTACTTCAGTAACTCATAAATACCGCCCCTCTTATGTTTGTTTCTCTCAGTCAACGCATGGAGGATCCAAATGCCTTTTTTTTAATCTTTTCAATTTTTTTCAGGTATCTTTGAGTTGATGACCATGTAGTACCGACTTGGCTCGATACTAAGAATCGGGTTTTTTCAACCTCTTCTTTCAGGGTTGTTTCATCCACGGAAACGTTCACTTTAGGTTCATTTTTCAAATCAATATTGCCTGATTTTTATTTTTTAAACCATCTTTGAAATCTCCTGATGTTTAATGCGTCTCCATAAACATTGCACATATTTTTTGTGGCCTCCGTTGCGTGTTTTTTGGCGTGAAACTGAAACAGCATACAGCAACGCAAATTTTCTTCCGAAGGATATGTCTCTCAACATTAAAGAATCACGTAAAAATCATTTTTTTCTACGCAAAACGAAGATTGCAGACTTATCACGACACACAAAATATTCAAACACGTCTTTTTCAGTCAAAGGACTGAAGAAAACTAATCTGAAACAATGCTTTCCGAAAATGCGACATTACATCTGGGTCCATCTAATATATATAGACGATTTTATGCTATTCGACGCAAATTGATAAGGGTGATCATTATATGGATAATAATTAACCCTCCTATAGCGCTATCTGCTATACAGCAGTGTTAGCGCTAGTCCCTGTTATAGCGCTTCCTTCTAGATCGCCGTTTTTTTCATAATTCGTATAAATATAATTCATTGCTGCGCGAAATAAAAGTCTTGTTGACAACAAAATATAATAATAGCGCGTTAACTAACTAAAAATAAACCAAAGGACCTTTAAAATATGTTGCCTAGTCTTGTATAGAGTGAGTTTCTATTTCGTGGACCCTATCTCAGCGCTATAGGATAATTTAATACTTTCTTAGGCATAGTGTCTCTCGAATGCCTTATATTTTTGGCAACTCAATATTTTTTTTATTATTATTTAAATGGTCCTTTAACCCGAAGCGGTTCTTTGCCACCTGGAGAACACTATGTGATTTCTACCGATCCTGGGCTTCTTCTACTCACCTTCCAAGTACGAGCAGAGGTACATCCGTCTCAACCTCGATGCCAGGACTACGACGGTTGTCCTCCATGTTAACTAGATTCTTTGAATACGAGTTAGATCGCCAGCCATAAGCTCAAGAGCTAAGCTGTTAAAGCACGAATTGTAACAATAATAATCGGATGTGGTTAGGTCCGATTCGTATTTAATTTACCCTACGACCCCACTTATATCCATATACTATCCGCATTCAACCACAGTCAATGTCCTTGTTTCAAGTAGTAAAAACTGTTGTTGTTACTACCTACAAGTTATACTGAATATAAAATCTATGCTACCAAGCACTAGAGCCCACCATACTTTCTTATGCGACCCTTCAAAGATTTTACAAAGCGATCATTAATCGAGATTAAATGATGTACGATTAGAAAGCTGGTGCGAGTTGTTGTTTCGTCTATATCCGCAAATATATACCAATTAATGGCAAAGAAGCAATGCCAAATTTGTCATTAACCTAGTCGTGCCGATGGAGTCTATTTAGGACACCTAGTTTTGGATTTTTCTCGAATAATTCTTTCAATATAAATCCTACATATTACAAACCATTTGTATTTGCTTAAAAATTCTGAAAAATATAATATAAATAAACAATAATTTTATTGTCCGCAATTGTGAAAAAAATACTCGCTTTTGTGGCCACTGGCCCGGTATCTTTTCTCGCTCACATCCGTAACGATATTCTAAATGCGAGTGAAATATATAACAGTGTTCTCGGTTAATCGGTCTATCGGTGGCATGTCCAAAATATGAACCGTATCATGAATAACTATTTTTATTCTTAGAATATTACATTTAAAAATATTAGTCAAGATATTGATGGATATTTTATCAATATCTTGACTTGAAATTCTTGGGGCCCATTTTCCTTTATAAATAGACTCCCTCCGGACGACGCGATTGGTTTCGAGCCAATCAATACAATACTTTCGCCGTTTTATAATAGTATTTCTATTAATGAGTGTTTTATTTCTGTATTTTTTTATACTAGTTTATTTTGTTAATAAAGTGTTCATTTGAGTTAGCTAGCCCGTTGTATAAAAAGGTTGCTCACCTCTGCTCTAATCACAAAAGAGTGACTATTACATACTTGAGTTATCAGAAAAACTTGGAATGTGATACATAAAATCTTAAGAGGAGAAAAACTTCCGGTAACGGAACGTAGTATAACTGTCTCTTAATCTTTCTTGTCCTAGGCATGAGCCTTATCCATTTCTGAGAAGGTTTGTTACTGATGATGAAACGTGGCTGCTGTACAGCAACCCTAACAGAAAAAAACAATGATTTTTTTCAAATCAAGTACCAGTTTAGCTCCTCAATCATCATTGCCCTTAAAAAAGATACTTATTCGGATATTTTGGGCGTAATATTTTGTGAATCATTTAAATTATCAATTAACCACTTCTGTGATAAACCTCTTGAAAAAAGTGGGTAATTGTTCTCGAAAGATCAAATTACGACACGTGTCACTCAAC
>JAGXCT010034020.1:0-42756 GCA_022495035.1 Philopotamus ludificatus
TCGAGAACAATTACCCACTTTTTTCCAAGAGGTTGACCACAGAAGTGGTTAATTTAAATATTGAAAGATATGAAACAGTTCCAATCATCTCATTTTATTATTACAAGTTAGAATATAGTTAAATAACGTTTGTTCCGCCGTTAAAATTACTAGTGCGGCCTTTCAACTAAAAAGTTTGCCCAGCCCCGACCAAGATACCTGTGTTGTACAGCAGTCTGCGGAATTAAAAAATTCCGCATATTTTTTCATCAAAGCATGAAACAATATAACTTATGATATAATATATATATCATCAATTTTAAACCGCCACAGTATACGCGCACGTCTCTCTATTCGCAGAAGAGAATATTTATATAAAAAAAAAAGTTTTCGATCACATGAAAATTGCCCTTCAAAATTGGAGGGCCCTCGGGCCGCGATAAAAACTCGCTATCTCATTGGTTTTCCATAACTCGAGATTTGCGGAAAATAAGGCTTTCACCTGTTACTGTGTACGTGTGTGCGAATCGGGAAACATGATTGACGATGGATTTGCGCAAATCACTTGTGTGTTCGAATAAATATTGAAAAAGATAGATAGGCACTATGCCCGGGTTAAATCAGAGGCGAAACGGGGAGGGTCAGTGTATGATGCTGAGTTTCCCAATATTTCTATAAATTGGTCGAATATTTGAGAAATTTTATTTAATAGGACAAAGCAGCGGTCCAAGGAGGATTACTGTCGCTCTGGGCGAGAGCATAAATATCCCGCCTACCCTTTTACGTTTTTTTTTTTTATTTGACGACAATTCTTCTCTTGTCAGCAGGAAAAAAAATGCTGTAGTTCATTTCAAAAGAATTTAAGTTGCCCAATAATCTTTCTTATATTTTTTTGGTGTAGATTATCGTTGTCAGATTCCTTTAACAAACGACAGTACTCTTAAAACATGACAATGTTTCCTGGAATTCATTATCCGTAAATGTAGTAAATTAAAAAATATACAATATATAATGAATAAGTGGAAAATATTATCTAACGCATTTTCCTGAAAATAAGCCTTAACACGAATACTCGGGCTATCCAAAAAATGATGAATAATAAATAAATCAATACAAAAAAGATAGAATTGCTTAAATAATGATTATTATTAACTAACTATTAAATAATATCAGTGTTTCTCAATTAAGAGGGGCGAATCCCTAGGGGCCGTAAATATTATATATAATACACTTCGGTAATTACGAAAAGATGTATTTTACGAATTTTAAATGTTATTTATAAAATAAAAACAGTGGCGGCTCGTGGATAAAATATTTGTAGTAGACGCATATAAATCAGTGGCGTACGGTGGACTTGATCTTGGGTGTGCTGAATGTGGAAAAAATATATAAAAAAATACAGTTTTTTTAATGAATTTTATTATTATTTATGCAATAATTCTATTCTTCGTTTCAGCGACATAAATTTTTTAAATAATATCAATGGAGAAAAAAATACTCATAAAACTAAAACAGAAGAGCACACTTTACGATAGTTCCATTGAAAAATTTCAATAATATAAATTTAAATATATAAAAAAAAATCCTCAATTTGTTTAGGGGTGCTGCAGTTCCGCAGTGTATATGGACGAGCCGCCCCTGGATAAACATATATTTATGGATACGTAAAAAACATGACAATCCGTATATACAAGATTTCCAAAAATAGTTAAGTACTTGAAGTTTGCTAGAAAGGAAGCCTGGTGTTTAGAGAGCACTCTCTGCGCTAAAGACCTGAACAACTTTCTCGCAGAAAAGAGAAAATTAAGCAATGATTTCTGCAGCAATACTTATCTGTTTATCTATAGACTCTAGATAAAGCTATAAATCAGGACGTCGAACCGTATGTGAAAACGAAAACCGGAGCTAAACCCAAAAAAGGTTAGATTTAATTCGATTCAGTTCAATTATTTTTTTTTAACCGAATCGTAATGATACAAATAACGGCCTTCTATAAACAAGACTTTGGAAAACTTGGCTACAAGAGATCTTAACGTGTTTGAAGAATTCAAGAGATAAAATCATTGACAAATATATTTCTAATGCCCTACGTGGAAGTTAGTTTGAAAAGAAAGGCTTCTTTTAACCTAACCGTGGCGATGGGGTCTATTTGGGATCCTAAGTTTTTGATTTTTCTCGAATAACTCTTTTAACATATATCTTACATGTCACAAACTTTTTGTATTTGTATATAAGAATATATACTATAAATAATCAATGACCTTTGTTGTCCGCAATTGTGAAATATAAATAAAAACAACATTACACGTTCCTATTCGTGCGAATGAAACCGCACTCGTGTCAGAATTGAGGGGCGAACTCTGCGGCGCGCATTGCTCAGTCGCGCCAGGCCGTCGCTATGCGCGCACGTTATTTCCGCGTCGCATTAATTAGTAGAAAAAAATATTTGCAATTTTTTGGGGTATATTTTAATACAAAATAGACCCCGATGTTGGTTTCGGACTAATAACTCTTTAGAAAAAAGTCACAAACCGAAATTTAAGCCGAAACTTTGGATTTTGTGGCTATAGTTGTAGATAAAACAGAGCCCTTGTAAATATATGAAAGGTCAGAGAAAATACAATGTTTTACAGATCTTCAAAATAATCAATGATGGCAAAGAATATTGAAAAATCGAAAATGTATCAACTCTTAAGAGAAAGGTTTAGATGCCCTTCTACTATCAACAAGTATACAACGACACTGGACTAGATTTGGACAACCCTATTAGCTGCCCTCAATGTCTACACCTATAACATATAATCCTTTGAGCTAGATGAGATATAAAGGGTATTGTCTATTTTGAGATGGTCCAACCCACCCAAATTATACTTGGCAATGAAAACAACACCGGAACTCAATCGAAAGGGTGCGGCTTTTCACCACGATATCATTCTGCAGTGATGACTCGGTTAAAATTAAGGGAGATTAATTTTGATGTTTTGACATTCATGTTATTGTGACTTAACGACCCTCAATTATACACGATTAAATCATTATAAAATTTAATAAAAACATGAAAATGGAAAGTGTAGGCTGAAGCGTTAAAGCTTTTGTTCTGATGGGATTAAAAGCTGAAAAAAATAGTCTATGTACGTCCCATCTCCCATTATTGTCCCGGATATTCTGGAGTGTTCTGAATTTTTAAATAATTTTGCATGATTTTTGCGCTATTATATATTAATGTAATTTATTGCGTAATGAACCTTTTATTAGCTTGACACGTTAATTAGCTTTTTTTTTCATTATTACCTTGAATTAATTAAAGTGTTTACAACATTTTTAAGGGGGTACTTTGCGTGCTCAGCGACCGTTTTAAATTCGGCCCTTATAAAATTTATATGTAGTTCACATTTTAAATGCCCGGTTTTTACACGTGCTTAACAAATTAGCACGGATTTAATTTTATTAGTTTTAAAAATTTGGGCCAAGGAAACAATATAATCCGTCGTGGATTCGTATCAGAAACTTTTCATAGAACACCCGGACAAAATTTACTTTCGGGAATTTCATCGCTGAAACTGGGAGATTTGGCATTAACTAATGTTCGTTCATTAGCCGGGGTCGCCCATTGAACCAATTTCCACCTCACAAATGTCGACAACGCCCGAAGGCACCAGAAGACTGCGGCGGCGGCAGCAGCGGCGCTAACAATGAAATGAGTCTGCGGTTTGTTTACAGCGACGGAAGCCGTCGGGCTTCTTTCGGCCCCGGAGGAAGGGGGGCGAAGCCCCCGAGTCACATTCCTCGGATGCCGCACCAGAGGATGTAACACAATCATAAGTTGGCCCGGCTCGCAGACATCATCTGCCAACTTTGAACTGCGAGATTAGTTTCCCTCTGTGTCTGCACCTCTTCCTGGAGATAATTTTGTTCCCGTTTAACACTTACATAAACTTGAGCAAAACTGGGTTAAGCGAGAAACGCTTTAGAATACTTAACATAAAAAAAAGTATCCAAAGAATTATGGAATACCGTGGATGATTTAATTTACTTTAACTTAGATTAATAAACAGACCTATTTAATTACACCCCATTTAAATATTTAAATACTTTACATAGAGTGCAAAAATGGACTTACAAACATCCAAATCTTACAAGAAAAGTTCTTAGAGGAATCGAGTTGTTTCAGCTTGATTTTCAGCGATTTCATTAACCTCCGTCAATATCTTAGAATTTACTAACGAGACATATGGGTTCCAGCGCGTGTCGCTAACGTTTTCTGTGAAATGACAGCTGTCACACCGGTATGACAATAGCGGTTAAAAGTTAAAATAGTTTATAGTTAACCTAACCTTTTTTTGGCATCTGAATAATTTTAAGGAATTGATTTGAATATTTTATATTAGGAATGTAAAAAATATAATCATTTGAATGTCATCCAAAAAGAATAAACAATGACCTTATATTTTTATTATATCACGAAGTTCGAGAAAACAACATTTTTATATATTTTTTTAAAATTTAATTATTTATAAATCTATTAACTTATAATTTAATAATTTGATTATAGTGAGTTTCTGTTTTATGTTCAGATTTAAGAGAATATAAAAGCTTATAGCATAATCCCGCAAAAAGGTTAACATATAATAATAATAACGCACAAAATTTGGAAAAATGCTTTTTTTAATTTTTTCTATTCTCATATTTTAAATGACATTGTTCTATATGTTTAGTTTTTTACGCGCGCGTATTATACTTCGTTGTCTAACAAAACGCATCAACCTTTATTAGAAAATTCACGCTCTAAAAGGGAGCGCTATAGGAGAGACTATCGAACTCGTTATAGAAAATCGCGGTATAGCAGCGAGTGCAATAGGAGGGTTTACTGTATACTGAAATAATCGATTTATATCCTTAATCTTTTACGCTTGTTGCGATTTTGGCTTTTGAAGTGACAACATAGATCAGTGGCACTGGCTTAAAGACTTACGTTACTAAATATTATTACTAAGTTGTCATTAAGTTTGTCATATGCCAATATTTTTGGGAGATTCAATCGGATTCTTTGTTTCGCGAAGGTTGTTCAAGTTTATTCATATTTACTGCGACCATATTTATTTTATATTTAATTAAAAAAATACGTTTCTTATTCACTTGCTCATAATATATATACAGTCAACCCCCCTATAACGAAGAAATTAGGACCACGTTATAGAAAATAAAGCCAATTTTATAAAGTTTGGGAAGAGTGTTATTTTATTTTATATTTTAAATTAAACGAAATCAATTTATAAAACCTTGAAATTTTACATTCTGGGAGGAAGAGCTATAGGAAGAACTGTAGAAGTTGTTATAGAAAATCGCGGTATAGCAGAGAGCGTTATAGGAGGGTTTACTGTATATTTTTTTAGTAATTCGTAAATAAAGATTAGTGACTGATTGGGTTAGAAGACAAATACAGTAACACCTTGAAATACTCGAACTTGGAGTTACGCGGTTCTTGATTAATATTTTGTATATTAAACACAAAAAACTTAAATTTAATTACACCAATCCCTCGATTTACGCGGTTTCACTTTTACGCGGTCAGAAAAAAAATATTTTTTTAAGAAATCAAACATATTTTGTGGCAAGTGTCACTCAAATGCATATATTGCATCAGATTACTCCCACTTCAACGACCAGACGTCTGTAACCCCCTCCATTACGCGTGCAGTCCGTCAAATATTGTTATAAGTTTTGCATCCTTTGCAAAACTTATAAACTGGTCGAATCTACTGTTCGTACAATTAAAAGAAACGGGCTAAACTGTTAGAAGAAGTGTCACCTCGATCCCTGATTAGTTCTAAATATACCTCATAATGGTGGAGATGTTATAAAATTTAAATGATTTTATTAAATCTATTTTAATAAGATTGTATTTTTTTATGCCCTCGTTTTCAGCGGTTTTCTGGAACCTATCCCCTTACTTTATATGAACTCGAAGTCTCGATTTACGCGGATTTTTATTTTCTGGGACCTATCTATCATTTTTGTATGAATTTGAAGTCTCGATTTACGGCGTTTGTTTCTTGGAACGTATCTACCGCGTAAATCGAGGGATTGGTGTAATTTTTTTTCTTCGAAACTTATAATTATATGTAAAGTCGTACTCGACTTACCGCGTAACTTCGGTGTATTACTGTATTCAGCGTGATAGAGGTTAACGATTATCACATACTTCCACTGTTTATTTAAAAAAATATTTAATATTCAATATTGATCGTGTATCAATATTTACGTCTGTCTGTATACGGTTTCATCTCAGTTTACTTTAGATATGTCTGGTATGCATCGCAAGGTTTTAGATGGTCTTGTAATATTAAAAAAAATTAAAACGCTTCGTCTACGAAATTAATTCATTTCGTAATACTACCAGATTTAGTGATATACATAAAATCGGAATTGTTTCGCCTCTGTTCTCTTTTAACGGGGCGAAGGGAAGAGACGGGAGACGCCCGAGTTGAACTGGAATGAAACATTAAAAATAAACTCAAACAGATAAGAACTTTATAATCCCGCGAAAAAAATTCGCAACGTTATGATGATGAAGAGGCTTTTCAATCTTTGAATTGCAAAAAAAGCAATCTTGGCGGTATTAATTTCGCTTCTTTGCCATATTTTACCTACAGCTTAGATTTATTTATTCACTCGTTAAAATTTGTAACTAATGTTCGAGTCGTCCGGAATCACTTTCGATCCTTCAATAATGCCCAGAACAACCCAACAAAGCCAAAAATATTAGCACGGATCCGCTATAAATTATCGTTTATTAGTGAGAGAGACACATCCAAATCTCAAACAACACGCGTTGTTGTCGTAAATCGCGACGAGGTCAGAGACGCGCGCATGCGTCACCGCGAGATGTCGACACACGGCGGTATCGGACCCGCAAATAAACATGATCCCGCCGGACATATGCGTAAATTACGGACCGGGCGGGATCTCCCCGTGGGAAGGGCTGCGCGACAATTTATTTATTGGGAAAGCGTGCGAAAGGGTGAAGCAAAGCGGGGCAGGGACGGATGGGGAGGGGGGACAAAGTCTGTCGGCTCAACAGGCAAACCGGGATGAATATATTTAGGGGGAAGCCCGGAATTATTATTATGTCCGAACGGTACGAAATCATGGCCAAATGCGAAATTGTAAAGGTCGATATACACGTCGTGCGATGTGTGTGGTCCTGAATCGGTTTTGGGATGTAATGAAGTGATCATTTCAGAGTTTACATCATCATCATTTAAAAATTAAAAGGCTAACAATTCCTCCATATGTTAGAAAAATACATTAAGTACATACCGCAAAAAAATAGTATCCTTGGGAAGGTGAAAGATTGCAGAAAAAAATGTAAAACTCACGAGCTCCAAAGAGGAAATGAAAAGGATACGAAGAAATAATCAAAAGGATATAAATCGAGATTGGCCACGTCCTTAAAACGTTCGAGATCCGATTAGGGGAGACTTATAAATCCCAATGTAAATTATTAAGAATCAAGGAATACCTAGCAAATCTGATAAATTTTAATTATGTCATGGCCTATGTTAATTTACCTAATCTTAATCTCATAGATAATTTTCGTAACCTTTTGAAAATCAGAGTCAGGATTTTCTGATCCTTCCCTAACTATGCTGTTAGATCATAGGTTCAAAAAGGGAGCCATGAGGTGCTAATATGTATACCCTTATAGAATTTAAAAAATCCGTTTTTACACGATGTGCGTACATGTATATATTTAATGTATTGAGAGAAGGAAATTCCTTTGAATAATATCATGTCGGTTGCTACTGATGGTGCTCAAGCTATGGTAGGGTGCTATCGTGGCGTCATTTCTTTATTGAAAAAGTCGGTGCCAAATATATTAGCAGTGCATTGTGTGATTCTCGACAACATATAGTTGCCAAATACCTTAGTGATCGCCTGCATCATTCGTTGCAATACGTAATTACAGCAGTTAACAAAATCAGGAGCCATGCACTCTATGACAGATTGTTTGGACAACTTTTCATCGAAAACGACGAAGACTTCAATCGCTTGCTTCTCCACACAAAAGTACCTTGTGAAACGGTTTTTTGTGGAACGGATCCACCGCGTAAAAAGACTTGGGTTAACTCTAATAAGTTTGGAAACCTAGGTGTTAGATGATAAGGATTGTAGTGACTAATTTGGCAAGCGTCGAAACTCGAAAAAAATAATACTTCAGAAAGATCACTTGCCGATCAATGTATCCCCTTCGCCTTGGTAGGGTAGAAAGTATCTATCGTCAATAACCAACAAATAAGGCGCATTAAGAATAACAACTAGACTCCACATCCAATGAATTTTAGAATACGAGCATTGAGGTTCTTATTAACACTTTATGAGCCGCAAGGTTTTACATCAAACCTAGCCTGAGGGCCGCATGGTTTCATGTAATGATAATCCAAGCTAACATGCACGAGTATCCATTTGTGGTCAAATAGTAGAATTACATTGTGCATCGTTATCAGGAAAAAAATGCCAAGTGGGGGTATGGCTCTCACGCCAAAAAGGCGTGAACGGCTCATAACGGCTTGGCTACAAAATCACGCCAAAAGGCGTGAACGGCTCATAAAGTGTTAATCTCTGAATTTTTAATAAATACCCCCTCTTATACGAGGACATATATTCCTGTTAGAAGTATATTGCAGTAATTTATCTTTACTTAATGCACTGCACAAATTCTTCTAAACTATTACTAAACTATACAATTTGTTAGTGTTAATTCGAACACACCTCACAAAAAATCCTAATCCATTGTTAAAGGCGGACGCTTAGAGACCCATGACCATAACAATACAGTAAGATGTCGATTACCGCTTCCTGAATTAACGCAGTTTTGATATAACCTAGCCGTGCCGATGGGGTATATTGGGGACCCCAAGTTTTGATTTTGCTGATATTGATTAGTTAAAATAAACATCAGCTAAATTATGAAGCATAGAATAATCCATTTAATTTAAGTCAAGATGGGTAAAGAATTCATCAATACCTTGACTTGTAATGCTTGGGGTCTCTGAGAGACGTTGCAGTAGTTTAAAATTAATAAAAAATGCTGGATCACTAGAGACTGTATTCAAAATAGATACATATTTTTCTAGAATCATCAAACGTTACTGTGATTTAAAAAAAAGAAATAAAAGCTTTATTACTGTAGGATAAGATAATACTTTAAGCTATCCTATCAACTCATAGAACTTAAACACTTGCATTTCGGTTGAAGTAATTTTCCTGCCACCTGCGTTAATTCAGCCAATGGACCAGTGAGTCATCTTTGTCGCACAAATCAAAAACTTAAACGTGCAATTACACGAATGCCAAAGATAATATGGACTTGGCTGATAAATTAACAAAGTTTGGAAGAAGCTGTGGTCGAGGGTAGCAAAGGGCTTTCAACAAAAATAACATATACATCATCAGCGCTAATTGAGGCCTCACTGTACCAACCTTTCTCCAATGTTATTAAATACAATCAATCTCGGTATATTATCTAAATCGTTTTTTAACAAATGATCTAAAAACGACAGGATACGAGGGGGGTAAATCGATAAGTGTGCTATCTAATCTGTTCATGGTCTTCTTAGAAATATTCTGATTATAACACGAACTTCTAAATATATAAATTAAGCACTGTATTTTTAAAAGCGGATGTACAATACGTTATCTCAACTTTTTTGCATTTCTAAGAAATATATTGATAAGACTTTTCGCTGTGGAATCACTCAATGGTTTTATTCTATATTAAATATGTGAAAATACCATATAAGATTAAAGATTTCGTGTATACTCATAAGATTTTATTGCAAGCAGACACTGTTAACAAAATTATGTCCAATTAGCGACGCGCCCGTAACACACCGAAGACAATGACGGCACATCCTGTGATCTCGGTAAATATGTGATGAACCGAGCACGCCAATTATCTCTGGATTTAACCCCGAGAGACAATCCACCTCGGGGCGCGGTTTTGTCTCACTCGTCTCGAGTCGATAACGCGATAATCCCGGACAAAATACACGTGTACCAGATGCAGTTGTGCAACATGTGCCATAGTTATTTAATCTGGCCGATAAACACGTCGGTTGTATAATGAAACGTGGTGTAACTGCGTTCGTGCCGGATTAGTTACGAGCACGTCCGCTCACCTTCAGTTTCAATTAGTGTTTGTCAAATAAACTAGCCGGCGATAATCCCGGAAAAACAGGTAGACACGTGCACGAACACCGATTGGTCCATGTCGCTTTGTTACGCGGGCGCTCCTGCCCCCACTCCGGCCGCGGATCGGATTTGGGTTAATTGGAAAAGTTGCGTGCAAAGTAGCCGAGAGTCGTATTGTAGCGGGCCGAGTGGTAAACAGCCAGAAAGTCGCCCATAAACACTGATAATTAGTATCAAAACTTGGTCATTAAGATGGACCATTTTGAGAGGAAACATTCTATTACACTCATACCCCGATTTAGGACCTACCTGTTTTAGGCCGTTATGAATATACTTAGCCGTATCATACATTCCATCAGAGATAATAATAATAAATTTAAGAAAATACTGGTTAAAGCATAAGAATTATCACATTGTCATAAGACTGTTATAGAAAATCTCCAATAACACACGATTGGTAAGAAAATTACAGATTTTTTAGTACAATTAAAGATACAATGAGAATTCTTGAATTTAAAGGATCATGGATCATCTATACAAAGGGTAAACCTTAAGCTTTTAACAAAAAAAAAATCTTTCAGAATTATGGCGGAAGAAGATATCGATATAGGCAAAATTTTAAAATATTTTCTTTATACCCTAAAATTATAAAGAATCAAAGAATCATCAGGCTCATTCTTGCATACATGTCTGAATAGTGGACTCTGACGAAGCAAGACGAGCGACAAATGGATATCCCGAAGAGAAAGATCCTAAGAAGGATGTTTAGAACTATTCCAGTGTTGTAAGACATACCGTTTATCGTCAAGAAGGCCAAATTCGAACATATTTCAAGAATGCTGGACAGTCGAATAGGTTTATAGATAACATCTTGTTATCGATAGAAAGAATAATCGAAGGGGAGATGGTTAGCTATCCGCATCACTTGTATTGAGCGGAAGATGGAGCAATGATTCTCCAGCTCTTTTGACGAATTCTTCATCAATATCTTGACATTTTTTTTAAATGGATTATTCTAAGAATAAAAATAATTATTTATAATATGCTTTATAATTTGATCGATATTTTGGATTTTTTTACTAATCAATATGACGCCTTAATGACATGCGCGCTCGGAGATGTCCTGCTGCAGACTGAGCACTCGCCGCACGTTTCACTCGCGCGCGTGGCAACAGCAGCGAATATTGCTGTTTTTTATTTATTTTTTGCAATTGCAAATAATAAAGGTCAATGATTATTTATAACATTTATTCTTTAAATATTTTTAGACAATTACAAAAAAAATTGTGACATGTAGGAATTATATTAAAAGAGGCTATTTTGATGGTCTCGATTTTTACATGTTGTTGTATGTCTTGTGCAAAGAATTGTTTATCTATTTCAATTCTTTAAATACGTAAACCGCGTTATTTGGAAAACAAATCAAATTAATTAAAAAAAAAAATGGAACACCAGTCTTTATCAGATCTCCTCTTTCCATTCTTGTTACGAGAAACTAAGAATTAAAGAATTCTCAATATACGATCGCTCTTAACTCTTAACGCTTTCCACACTTTTAAGTCGAATATATGAGTTACTCTTATTATTTTTTTACAAATTTATTAAAAGAGATATTCATCGGGAAAATGAACAAGAATCAACTAAAGGGTTTGATCTGATATCCGACTAAAAAAAATACATTATTTTTGTTTAAACTAAATAAAAAAAACTTGGTTCAAGTTGTTTGTTAAAAAATGTTTTGGGCCCCAAGCATTTGAAGTCGATATATTAATTAATTCTTATATTATTATTCTGAGAATAAAAAGAGTTGATATGCTTCAAAATTGGTCGATATTTTGGATTTTTTAACTAATCAATATGACGCGTAAATGACAACGGTCTCAGCGATGTCTCATCGTAAACTGAGCTCTCGCAGTACGTGTCACTCATACGTTTCACTCGCACTCGGCATATCGTATCGGATGCGAGCGAGAAAAAACATCGCGCGTGTGGCGTAATAGCAGCGAATATCGTTGTTTTTATTTTTTTATTGAACCCTTATTGTTTGTACCTCATTTTTAGGCACTTATCGGCCCTATTGTGCTGAAGTTTTCTATATTATTAAGGTTATATGCTAAAAAAAATATATATTAAAAAAAGTGCTAGATTTAAACAAATCTTTTAGTATTCCTAATTCATTGAAAATAATAAGCATGAAGCACTTGGATCTAACTCTATGCTTTTCAGGGTAATTACGGTTTTAATATTAGGCTTTAATTGTCATAGGTTGGATTTTTAAGGCGATTTTTGGGACCTATCTCTCTGCGCTACCGCGCAGTTCATATACTATTATAGCTTCAATGCGCTAAAACTAATTTTTAAGTGATAAAAAAATGGCTGCACCCGAGAATGCGTTCACTCGTCCGAGGCCAGATGCAAGCTGCGTCGATTAGCACATTCACTATAAAAAACAACGTGCTGGAATTAATTTCGAAATTATGCCCAGCCATGGACCGAGAGAGAGTATCAGAACGTAATCCAATTACACGTGTATTAGCACTGGCTTTGTCCAAGCCGAATCTGCGCAGCGCCATCCCATTGTCGGTCACGTTAATTACGAGCATCGCCTTGGCCCAGATCCGTGTCTACGTAATGGCGACCCATTGTCACCTGCTGTCATCGATGTTTACCTGCGAACACTGTGACGTCACGCTGGGCCATGCTACTGTTGGTCCTTTGTCACCCGCCGGGGCGGCACGTGCCGCTGACAGCAGATACAGATTGGCCGGTCACGTGGACCACCGGAGGACCCGTGTTCCGAGCCAACCGAGACAGGTATGAGGTTTTGGGTAAACGTTGCACAGACGATCGAAGGAGACATGGGTCTCCATTATGTCAGGGTGTGCTTTTATTTTTATTTGTGTCGACATCTCGTCTTTGATGGAACTCCAATCATCGTGATTGATAACTTTAATCCTATAAATACATTGGAACCTTGATTCGACTCGAAAAAACGATGAATGCGGGATTATTTACACATTCTTCTTGTTAGGCTGGGCTTTATAAAAAAAATTACTATGAACACGGGAAAATTATGTATGCGAAATGGATAGATAAGGGTTTCCATGTACATTATTCTGAAACACAGTTCTGTAGTACATGTAGTAGACTCCGAAATTCAATTGACCGAGTTTAGCGCGCAAACTCCATTTAAACCAGAAACTTTGCGAGTTAAAACAATCCACGTGCGGCTAACTAATCTCACGTACTAAACAACAACACTGTGTCGCCACGAGTCTATGTCAAATATTTTTTGAAAAAAGTCACGTATTTATATTTTCTGTAACAGGTTATTGGCTCGGGGTTCTAGGCGTCACCTATCAGCACCAGAACGTCATCAACGTATCCAATCATATCACATTCGGCCGGGAGGTGCAGTATTAGGACCCCATCGAAGAGAACATTCCAGAGTAAACAGAAAAATATCAGCACTCGAAGAGATGGCCGACGAAGCACTCCGCAAGATATCAAGATGGCTGAAAGACGTCGGGCTAACTCTCGCCAGCCACAAGACCGAAGGCGTATTTTTTCCAAGGAACAGGAAGCTACAACCGCCGGATATTAAGATCGGCGGCTTCTTGATCCCCTTTAGCCGATCTCTACGGTGCCTTGGAGTTCAGATAGACGACAAACTGAACTTCAGGGAGCACACAATAAGAGCGGCTAAAGAGGCCCAAAGCAGAAAAGAAGGCTGCTGTATGCAAACGTCGTCCTGAGTATTCTCTTGTACGGAGTCCCAATTTGTGCCCCGGCAATGAAAATTGAGAGATCCAGGAAGAACCTAGTAAGAGTGCAGAGACACAGTGCGTTGAGAGCCGTCGCAGCTTATTCGACCGTTTCCGAGAACGCGGTATTGGTGCTGGCAGGTATACCGCCAATGGTCTCTGGCCGAGGCGGAAAGAGCTATGCGGAAGCAGCAAAAAAAGGGGCGAACTCAGGAACAACCGAGGCATCCGGAAGAGTACCTTGCTGTCGATAAGAAAATGGCGGGAGTGCTGGGACGAGACTCCAAACGGGAAATGGACCCGAAAACTGATTCCAGCGATTGAACCGTGGCTCAAAAATCGCCAACACGTAGGGTTCCATCTCTCCCAACTTCTAACTGGACACGGATGCTTCGGAGAGTACCTTCACCTAATTGGGAAAGAGGCTACCACGGAATGACACGAATGGGGAGAAACGTTGGACACCCATGAGCACACTCTATTACATTGTCCACGCTTTATGCAAGCTAGAAAAAGCCTAGGAGGAGAGTCGGCAACCATCGAAGCCGTGCAGAAACTCCTCCTCGGCAAAGACGAGGAACATAAGACGCTATCCACGTTTGCCGGGATAGTAATGCTCACCAAGGAGGAATATAAACAACGGCCCACAGCAAGGATAACGGAAAGATCCGATACCAAGAAGGACGTGAGGTAAAGTTTTTTATCCGAAAGTCAGCCACCACCATGCTGAAAATCTAACGACAATACCGTAGTGGTGGTCGGAGCTGGAGGAGGGGTTTTAGCTGGTAAAAATCCAGTATTTTCTCCTGAAGGGAGTTGTCTTTTGAAGATCTCCCTTCCTCCAAAAGAAAAAAAAAGAGTAAAGGTCCAAGGACCGATCCCTGGGGGTATCCCATTGTAATGGGCGAGGTGACCAGCTCATTCCCAGCATCCATCAGAATCGACATATCGTTGAAGTAGCTAGATGTAATGGCGTATAGGTCGCATGGGATCTTTCTCTCCTTTAGCCTGGCAAGAATAGTAGGCCACTAGGCGCTGTCAAAGGCGCCGGAGATGTCCAGCATGATCGCCAGAACATATTTGGTAGTGGATGAGATGGTGAAGGTGCGTACGCGCTGGACCGCATCCTGGGTGGATCTAGCGGGCCTGAAGCTGTATTGTCGGTCCAAAAGTGGCGCATTAAACTGAAGAAAGAATTCCAGGCGTCTGGCAAAGACCCGTTCAAGAAGCTTGCCAAGCACTGGTAGGAGAGTGATGGGGTGATTCGCCTTAGAATCGATGAGTGGTTTGTCGCAATCTTTGGTAATCATAATAAGCTTCCTTAGTTTCCAACACTTAGGGAAGCATCCATTTTTAAGACACGAATTGAAGAGATTCGTGATTACCGGATCGATCACCGTCCAAGTGCCCTTAATTATGCCATAAGTGATGCAGTCATATCCAGGCGCCTTTTTAAGGCGAAGATTTTTCACATGAGCATGTCTAGTGAGATGTCTGGGCCGGTCGGGGTCCTCGGTAGGATTCTGGCTCTTCTGAGCTCCCCGTCCTCAGTTGTGTCCACTCCAGGAGTCCTGGGGGATGAGAGAACTGAGCAGCTTCTTTGCGGAGTCGACAGAGTTCAGCTTCAGGGAGCGGCGGATAGAGCTCAGGATCCGAGGACCAGAGTCACCTCTCATAATAATTTTGAAAATGATTCCCAAAGGGTCCTCATTTCCGATGCTGGTGGCAAAGTCCCTCTAGCTGGCTTTCGTTGCCAGAAAAAGTCACGTGTATGAAAACCGCAATGACACAATCATCAATTACACGGCGGCGTTGCGAACGTACGCGCCGGAAAATCCTACACAAATTTCCCGGACGCCCTAATCCGAGCGGCGGCCCTCTCTAATGAACACGGTTCGCCTTTTTGGATTACCGAAAGCCCGAAACGCCGCAAAAGTGGACCACGGAGTGTGCACAAAAACGGTGTCAACGGCGCCTAAATAAAATTAATCATCGGCCCGTTACGATGTGTTCCGCTTTCGGCCAAATACAATATTCGATAGCCGAAAGCACATAATAAAACTATTAAGCGTTACGTGATGAGTGGCCATTTTGGCACACGAAAACAATCGTGGAGGGCCTAACTGCCCTCAGTCACGACACCGGGCCCACAACTTTGATGTCCCGGAATTATACGAAAGAAAGAAAATAGTTATCATAATTATGCAACGCTACATTGCCGTGATCGCAAACTCTCACATCCCTCCCTAATCCGACCCATTGAGAACTCCGCAATAAAATATCTGAAAGCAGTCGAAGATAAATAGAAATCGATGCCATAATTTTAAATCAACATGAAAATTATTCCACGATGCGGTGGAAATATGAATAAATTTATTTAATATTTTGTTTTTGCAATTTAAGCCATATTTAAGATGCACTAAAGATAATCATATTATAAATTGTGGATTATATTGACATAAACACTTCGCAAGTCGATAAACAATATTTCAAAAAGTGAAAACGGCACGCGTGATCAGGTCTAAGGTTATTAGCAGAAACTTCAAGATTCAGATATACAAGGCTATCATAAGATTGGCAATAAAATAATGCCGCAAGATGTGGATATCGTGAAAGGAAGAAGGGAAACTCAAATGCGACTCATTGATATTCACAGCGGAAGAGATAGAAAGGACGTTTACGAAAAATGGTTGGATTCGTTGAAAGAAAACTAATAACCGAGAGTCGTGATTACGATTAGAAAACTTCAGATAGACTTGATCGAGAGCAAAATTAGAATGTGAGTTCAACTCTAGCTATTGCGTAGACAACAAGAATGATACAATAGAAAGAAAGATGCTTAAACTCATCTAAGATTAAACTGAAAGACTCAAATATACTTCAATAAATATAAGAATCGAAACTGAACCGAAAAAACGGTTTTTTCGATTAAGTTATGTAATTATTATTAGTCAACCCTTCTATAGCGCTTCTTGCTATATAGTGGAATTTACGTCCCTCCATTATACATCACCATTTTCTAAAAAACGCTAAATTCATAAAGGTTTAAAAAACCAATTGACAACAAAATATAACATGTGCACTTAAATAGAAGGTCGTTTAATTTATGAAAATGTTTGATACAAATAAAGCCAACTTCAAAATATGTATGCTCTATAGTCTTTTATAGGGCGGGTTTCTATAACATGGTTCCTATCTCTTATGTTTTAGGAGGGTTAACTAAGTATTCATTAATGTAAGACTGTAAGAATGGGGATCGGAAAAGCGTATGAACATTTCAAGTATCACCATGACTGGAATGGCTAAAATTTGTTAGTTTTTCTCTGCAAACAATGGAAAATGACAGATAAAGATTGAACACCTGGAAGATGATGTATTGTAGATGAATGTTTAAAGTTTCGAGTCAAGGAATTTAAGATAAAGCTTTAACCTAGCCGTGCCTATTGGCGAACCCAAGTTTTTGATTTTTCTCGAAGAACTCTTTTAACATAAATCGTACATGTAACAAACTTATTGTATTTGCCTAATAAAGTCTAAAGAATAAATATAATAAATAAGCATTGTCCTTTATTGCCTGCAATTGCGAAAAAAAACAACAATATTCACTGCCGTTGCCAGGCGCCACATGTTTTTTCTCGCTCGCATCTGGTACGATGTGACGAGTGTGAGCAATACGTGTCTGGGGTATCATAAATGATTTTTTATTCTTAGAATAATCCATTTAAAAAAAATATCTTGACTTGAAATGCTTAAGGTCCCTGAACGACCCCCTTCGATTGATTATGAAGTATTTTCAGACAAGAAGCAAAATGAATTAAAGCCATTTCGAAGAATGTGATTGTAATTGGGAACAGATCAAATTAGAGGCAGAATCGAGGGATGATTATTAAAAAGTCGTATGATCACGCTTTTAAGGGTTGAAACGTTGTACTGAAGTATTTGACATCCAAATAATATATGTTTTTGATTGTTTCTAAACTAAATAAAGCAAATTTTCATCAAATGCTGTTTTCAGCGTGTGAAACTGTTCCACTCTAAATGAAATGTCATTACATCTGGATGCACATACGTATGATAAGTGAAATTCATTATAATTCCGTATGGCAGGAGAGCGTAAAATGCGAAGTGGCTCTTCTCGGAGTTCAGAATTGTCTAGTGGGGCTGCTGGAAACATCTAGCAATGAAGTGCAACTGCTTTACGACGAAATGAACTACAACTGAACTACACAGAAATAAAGCTGAGTTCGCATTATTTTCGGTATTTCAACACTCGCGGATGCGGACGTGTCGTAGGGAGCTAATCTAGCGTTTTCATCCGCTCGATTAGCGCACAAAACAATCCTCTCGAGCGCGCAATGTTATTCTTCAGAGTGGAAAACGACATTATTATCACAGACACAGAGGAGTATGTAGGCGCGATGAAATATGAAATGGACGAAAAAGCTCCGCACAGTCGTAAAACGAGAGGTTGCGCAAAGCGCATTTCAATAACAATCGGTCGTTGTGAATCATGCGATCGTAAAAGCGGACAAGACGGCCCGCGACACTTTCTCCGCGGATCGTTTGACAGTCGAAAGGTTGAAACGTGCCAATCAACCGTTTCGCAACGGTCGTAAATTGTTAAAATGGTATGAGATCGAAGGTGACAACAATTAATGGCCGGTACGGTTTATTAGCGCATTGTGGCCGCGACGCAGTTTCCTCCGTGCGAGACACGTAATTCGCACGTGCCAATCGATAAACACCGCCCAAGGAGATGAGCGTATGCGACGAGTTGCACGTGCAACGGATGTGCAGTAATCCGACAGTGTGGAGCCAATAAATGATTAATCTGAAACATTCGTTCGGAATACGCGGCTTCAATTTACGTTTATATTTATATAACGGAAGCTTGTCAGACGTTCGTTGAAAATATTCATCGTTCTGATGGCGCGGAAAAATAAAAATAAAGCCAAATGCGATGAATTTTAAATGGCGTTTCAATATAACGCGGGGGAAATTGAAAAGCGTTTGAAAATGTTTTTCCACTTTATATATTACTCAGATTTAAATATTTCAGTGTGAATCGTAAATATTTCATGACATAACCCAGATAGTTTAATTTGAAAGCTGAGTAGTTCGCAAGCAAATAATCGTCGTTTATGGTTGTTGAAAAGTGTATAAGTACCGGAACGCACTGGATCACTGACCCGGCTTTATAATTTTTAATAACACCAAATTAAATTCTTAAACAATATATATTAGAAGGGTCGTTAATAATCGGAATTTATAAATTTTGATGACTACATAAGTACGGTGATCATCTGTTCTGTATTTTCGGGGACAGTTCTGTAGAAAAAAAATAAATACAGTTAAACCCCCACTAACACTAAAATCGGGACCGTGTAATTGGGGGAGTGAGCCGTCCGCGCAATTGGGGGATTTGCGGCGAATATTTCAACTCAGCGCGTAATTCGGAGTAGTGTAATTGGGGGTTCCACTGTAGACGTAAGCTAGATCTAAACAGCAAGACGAACTTTAAAATCTGCTATCAAAAAAATTTCAAAGCCGTTTTAAATTTTCATTCACTCGGCCCCAATATTTCAAAACAAGTATCATGACATGTAGGTAACATACATATTATTACGATAATGTAAGTTAATTACGACTGAGCTAGGTTAGTAGTACTCTGATAGGATAATCCTTCAGCGAAAACTACGAATTCAGGGAATCCTTTATAACACTGGGGGGTATGCAAGAGGAAAAGACACATTACCTCCGCATGTTTATAAATTTTAAGATTATATTTATGTAGGTAGTTGGCGCGTTGAAATCAATTAATTTAATTATCCTTCGTTTAATAAATAATTATAGATTTCCAATCAACTGAAATAATATACACATTACAGTCCGTGCACGCGTTTTCGCGGGCTAGCGAACTCCGGGGTTCAGTCCGTTCACGCGTTTACGCCTGATAAATACAAGGCAAATATACGATTAAAAAAAACCTATCGCTAGCGTGACATTAATTTATCTTTTGACTGCTAAATGGTGACTAACATATCCAATATCGTATAATATTCCCGATTTTTACGAAAACATTGGTAAAAATTCGCGCGAAATTAGCGGACTGTAATGTGTTAAAATTAAGTGTCATGGCATGGCTTGTAGGTAACATATCAGCATGATAACGTAAGTTAACCGCGACTGAGATAGCACCCGGATAGGTTAATCTTCCGGCGAAAATCTATGAATTCTGGAATTTTTTATGACATTGAAGAGGGGATGTTATTGTGAGAGGTTTATGCATCTTGAGAATCTTTATCGAATCTTTAAATAGTAAATAATATAAATATTAAAACAACTTGAAATAATATTAAAATTAACCAGTGTCATGACTTGTAGGTAACATACATATTATTACGATAATGCAAGTCAACCACGACTGCCAAGTTAGTACTCGGATAGGTTAGCCTTCCGACGAAAACTATGAATTCAAGCAATAATTTATGACACTGGAGGGGAATATAAATTTGAGAGACTCTTTATATAGGATTTTTTGTTATGTCATCTACCCATTGTAGTCATTGCTTCAATAGGATGCTCAAGTTAAAATTAATTTAAGGTAGAGATGAATAATTTCTGCCTTTAATCATTAACGAATGATAACTGAAAAATGGGTAAAGATTTTTACACACTTCACTGAAAAAAATATTACTTTTGCCATCTTTTTTTTTAAATGCTGGGGTTCAGATTGTGTCCGTCCGGGTCGAATGCTTCTACGGGGAGAGTTTTTTTCCGAAAATAAACAATAAATGGACGAGCGAAAAAGCATATACAGTGGAACCCCCAATCGCACACTACATACAGTCAAACGTTGGCTAGCGTCTGTGAATTCAATACGTGCCAGGCTATACGCATACAGCCGGACGGCTCTTCACTCCCCCAATTACACGACTCCAAATTACACGGTCCCGATTTTAGTGTTAGTGGGGGTTTAACTGTAATTCAATAATTAGCCTCCAATTTCGGCCCTAATGTTCCAAATTTCGTTTTGAAAAATATGGTCACCGTATGTATAAGACACAATTGTATTAGTATACATCTATCTGGGGTTATATTGACATTGGTAGCCGTATTAGGAGGTTATTTTTTTGCCTGGCTGTCGAAAACAAAAAAATGAAAGAAAAAGGCAAGATTTTTTTACCTAAAACAACAACGTTTTGATGCTCAACCTTTGTATTCGTCGGATATGGCTTTTGTTACTTTTTCTTATTTACAAAGATTACGAAAAATGTAAATGATGAGGGTTTGTCAACAGTAACAGTAACAGTAGCATCCGAAAATTCCGTTCCAGTAATCAAAATTGGAAATCACGTATTTCTATGATTTTTATTGTACACGGTTAATTTAATTTTTACGCTGTTTATTTTTCGATATAAAATAATTAAATAATATTTTAATTAATTAATACGCAAAAAATATTTACTCAACAGGTTGTTATAATTTTATTCCAAACATTATCGAGAAAATTTCAGCGTTCAGTGATTTTTCACGAACGCTGCGTAAACGAAGCAATTTTAATTTAAAAATATATATTTATTCAGTATGATGGTGGGATCGACGAGGAATAATCCACTACGAGCAGAAGAAGCGCAACGAAACGATTACTGCTGATACACAAGTTCAGCAGCTGGAAAGAGTTCATGAAAATCTACTGAAAAGCGTCCTCCACTCTTCAATCTAAAAGGCGTTATCCTGTTATACATTAACCCTTTCCACTCCAAGCTTTTTTTTTGTTTGTTTCCACCAGCTCCACTACTCAATTGGAAATTTATTAGGTAATGATTTTTTTAACTAACAAAACGATTTTTCAAGTATTTTTTTTATTCTTGTTTCTAATATAGTGTACAATATAATGACCCTTGATAATAATTTTTAAAAATTTATTTTAGTATGGTATTTTTTCAAAACACAGTCCAGGATGGAGCGATGGTTTTCAGTTTCGTATACGGTAATAATAACATGCTTTCTTTCACCCATTATTTTCCTTATTGAGTTACCACGGCAATAACTCTTATTTCCCTCTGCGCAAATATATAGCGTGACGTCCCATCTAATCGTTGCTCCTTATCGGCTGCGGATGAAATTCTGCGAGATGAAATGGGAGCTCTGAATTCTCCGATCAGCGACATCAATAATTTTTGCCTATAGTGTTTATGGCTCAGCGGTGTATTTCCATTTTTGATTGCACATATTTTATGCAATATAAATGAATTTATTATGGAGACTTCCAGCCCCCAAAAAAAAAGTTTTCTCCACCATTTGAGAGTCTTTCTTATAAAACAGTACGATGAAGCATACTGGTCGGCTACATCGACTCCGCCCATAAACTTATTGTAATTTACAATTACTGTCGGTTTTTTCACTTCTATCCGTAAATTTTGATTGGGCCTACAACTTCTAATATTTCCTCGCTTTGCTCTTGCATGTCTTCTTTGTATTGTTTCAGATTGAGACTTATAAAATGTACTTAGAACATTCACCACTCGTGTATCATACCAGGCCAACGATAGGACATTTTGTTTTCGGAAAGCAAGCGTTTTTCCTTTGGATAATTTCTGTTTTTTCAATTTTTCCGGTAATCCTTTTCTATTAGGCATAATCGTGCCGGTCAAAAAACAACGCAGTTTATATAATTCATTTGCAAGAACTACATTCGTATAAAAACGATCAGCTTTAGGTACGGATTTTTTCAGATTGTTGTGTAGATGTAAAACAATTCTACTAGTGAATGATAAGTCTGGCCTTATTAGCCCATCTGTCGATATTTTTCCATAGTACGGAACGAAGGAATATATGTAGCTTTCTGAAGAATCGGCTAAAACATAAACACGTAGTCCCCATTTGGTCGGCTTCTTTGGATTATACGCCAGGAAAGAAATTTTCCCTTTAAATCCCACGGTGGATTCGTCAATTGATAGATTTTTATTTGGTATAAAATGTTCTCTGCATTTAGAATCAATGTTGAAAGATAATTGTTTACTCCTTTTGTGTCCTGGTAGCATATCATCAAGCTGAATTCGATTCCAAATCGCAATGACCAAAATATCTGCATGAATCTTCTCCGTGAAAATATTTTGCCAAAAAATGAAATTCTGGAAAGAAATGCTAGGTCTAATAATCCTGCATTTCCAGGGATCTCCACGAGACCCATATTGATCACGAGACTCCTAAAAAAAAAAAAAACGCCTTCATTTCAACTTCCGTTACATCAATCCATGTTCTCCAAATGGAATGTTTTGATAATGTTTTGGTTGCAATCATATTAGCAGCATACTTATTTGTCTCGGATGTAATTTTACGTATGAGATCGTCCGTAAAAAATAATTGAAAAAATTGTAGAGGTGTAGAGCAAGATGCTGGAACTTGGGGTCCTGGTACTTTATGTCCAGTAGTGAAATCCATATTTGGGCAGTAATTATCCTCATTAGTGACATCCACCCATGAAGATTGATCGTCATCTCGAATATTCTGAACATCACTTACTGGAAATTCTTGAAGTCTCGTTGGCGATAAAACGGATAAACTGCAATCGTATGTGAATCAGATCTCTATGAATAAGCCGCAAAATGACGGTCCTGGATCTGGTCTGCTTAGTCCCTTTTCAGTAATAACGGCATTGGAGAAATACTCCGCTTCACTTTCTGCATCATCATTTATATGAAAATTGTCAAATACATCGTCCAATTCTCCCATATAGTCACTATCATCACCACTATCAAATTCATTATCAAATTTATTTGTGTTTTTAGCTGTAGTTTTCTACACAATACGCTTTCTTGCCTTGATTCTTTTACGTTTTATTAGACATGATATATTATGGATTAAAAATTTTATTTCACTAATGACACAATAAATTCCGATAGATAAAAATTAATCACTCTAGCACGTTATTCGTCAAGTCTAATAACAAAACAGATGTTTACGAAACCTGGCGCGAGAGCAACTGTTTTGTTTTTGTTTGATGCCCGCTACTACCCCCCCGAAACACACCATTCTTTGGCACAACAGAAATCCTGAAGGTCCCAACTTTCTAAAATTCAGTCAAAGCATGCATATACTTTGTAGTCGTATATCGACAAGAAATAATAAAAAATTGGCTTAAAAAAATCACATCAAAATTATAATATTAGCTCCAATGTCGAGTGACACTCGACATTGGAGCTGGTGGAAACATGGCATGTCGAGTGACACTCGACATTGGAGTGGAAAGGGTTAATGCCAGACCACACGTGGCAAAAGTGACTCAAGAAAAATTCAACCTGAGTGACTCAACTGGTCTGTTTTACCACATTCAACCTACTCCTCAGATCTTGCTCCTACGTTTTACCACCTTTTCTATTCCTTACAGAATGGAATAAAAATTATTAATGATGAGCAAGTCAATCAGGCCCTCGATACTTTATTTCAGTCCAATCCCACCAATTTTTATGAGGAGGGGATCGACAACAGTGGTGAATACATAATATATTGATATAATTTTGTAAAGTTATTTATGACTCAACCTAATATTATCATTGAACAAACTAAAATACGTCGTTTATTTAAGAAAATTCTTAATTTTGTATACAGACATACGTTACAGAGGATCGTATAATTTCTTTGTCCGCAGCACAAAACTAAACAATGTTTGAACTAATGCCAAAATTGTATTAGGAAACGTGTTTGTCATGTGGAATTTCCATAAATGTGCCAAAATGCGAATCGACACGGTTTTTGGATAATGCCCAATAATTCAAACCAATGCGAACGAAACGTTTTGCGCTTTTTCAATCATTTTAATGAACAATCCAACAATGGGTTTTAATATATACATACGCATATTTTGATACGGCACAATCTTGGTACAAAAATAAACATCCTGCAATGAATTCACAATAATAACAAAAAAAATGCGAGATATTACGAATTCCGGAAATTGTGACAAAATTAAATTCACGTTGCATATTATGTACGGATTGTGACGAAATTTAATCGCATGATGTTTCAGCGCCCATGCCACCGTGACACGTGACTACATCCAACATTCAGCGCAGCCCTGAAACATTTATCGCAGTTGTTACGACTTAATCACATTGGGGCAAATCATGTCGTCAATCCGACAGGTTCAATTCGTATACGCGTACGTAGTGACAGTGTACAGGGATACCTGAATTATTCAGACGGGATAATTCACCCAGATTCCGATATGCGACACAGCAACGCACATGTGCGTAGGGCAAAAGGGCATACTAAAAATGTTGGTTAAAACAATATAATGCTTTGAGATTACGCTCTTTAATATAATGATGCTGAAAGAAAGATATAAAAAATCATCGCGGATATGAAGTGGTTAAAAACGGGTTAACGCTAATAAAGAACTGTATTTGTTCGTGGATATTTTTGCCTCAAGGATCTTGTATAAGTATATACAGTTAAACCCCCACTAACACTAAAATCGGGACCGTGTAATTCGGAGTCGTGTAATTGGGGGGTCCCGGCCGGTAAGTAGAGAATTTGGCAGTCAAAGGAATATAATACAACTCAACGTTTCCATCGCGGAATGCAACCCGTTTGGGGATTTGGGGCGGAATATTTCAACTCAGCGCGTAATACGGAGTAGTGTAATTGGGGGTTCCACTGTATAAAGAACGAGACATTACTATTGGGCACCATAAAAAAATATTGTAGAAAAAAACTCGTAAAAACAAGAAAAAAATAGTATATACCTATTTAATGCATTTTTTAATCTAAACAAAAAAATATTTTAACCTAAATTTGAGAGTCATTCGAATAATAACGTCTACATATATCAAAACTTAAGATATAAATTTTTGTAAGATGCAAATGATGACATGATGATTCCATGGACCAAAAAAACAGGTTATTTTTAATAGTTATCGGACAAAAAAATGTAAACAATGTGTTTTAAAATTCCTAAACTAAATCATTTTCTTTTTAAACATCTCAAGATGAGATACAAGCAAAAATGAATGGGCCCCTACAAGGTTTTACGGATTAAAATAAATAGTCTATTTATTTTTCTTGTATAACTCTTTTAATATAATTTCTACATGCCGCTAACTTTTTGTGTTTTTCTAAAAAAAGTCTAAAGAATAAATATTATAAATAATCATAGTTCTTTAACGTCTGTAAATGCGGAAAAAAATATAAACAACAATATCCATGCCACGCGCTAGATATTTTTTCTCGCTCGCATCTGGTACGATTTGCCAAGTGCGAGTGAAACGTACGAGCGACACGTGCTGCTAGAGTTCAGTCTACGGCGAGACATCGCTGAGAGCGTTGTCATAATGTTGATTAGTTCAAATAATCCAAAATATCAGCTAAATTATTACGCATAGAATAATCCATATTTTTCAACCCAAGGTCCCTGAGAGATCCCCTTCGGACGGCGCGGTTGTTTTCGAGCCGTCGTGACAGGTGGGTTAAGACGGACGTTTTAAACCTTTCCAAACCTTAAAAAAATATTCCGCAAAATTTGTAATTGTTTTTAGCATTATTAGAAAAACGTTACATCTTATATTTTTTTTATTAAAATTATTATCATAACATTAGATTGATCTTCATATATTACGAGATCGATTCACGACAAAAGACCGCAAAGGGTTATGTCTTATGGAAGACTAAGAAAAGTAATGCGTTTATAATTGAGAAATTAATTAGGACTACAACTATCCCTCAATTTACGCGATAGATACGTTTCATGAAAATCGGCGTAAATGAAATCCGCGCAAAAAAGACATGGGGCGAAAAATAATATGGGAACATTATTATCTAGAATAAAAAGTAACATTATTATCTCTAATAACTGTCATAATTATTTCTGGTTTTTTAAATCCTTGCATGCAAAAATAAGATGCTGTAGGGCAAATTGTTTTTAATCCGGCCTTCTGGTATATTTTGTTTAATATTATTCACAAGGAGGCTCTTTGTGGAAAATATCGTAGAATTTGGCACTCGGCTCTTAGAACCTCATTTTTTTACGATCTGGCTCTTTTGAAAAAATTTGCCTTCCCTGCTGTAGATAATTTAAAATCTTAAAATACATCTACGGGTGAATTTAAAAACAAAAATATTGTTTTTTTAAGCTTGCCTAGAGAATAAATCGGTAATGAAGAAAAAAATCCGGATACTCTGTTCTAACCAGATCAAACTAAAAAACAGGCAGCCTCATAATAGCTCTTGAAACTCTCAGCATGGGCTTGCTGCTCTTAATCACGAGGAATCAATGACAGTAAGAAAAATCGAATTTACATAAAATTGCATTAATTATACAAAATAGAATATAGATCCTTTTTCGTGAACTGACATTTCTTCACAGAAAATCAAGCAATTTGACATTAAAATTGATCTAAATAATTCAAATAAATCTTGTTAATGAATTTAATTCGGCCGATATTTAAATGATTGTTTGCATTAGTCGAACTATAAATTAGTTATATTATATTAAATTAGTTTTGTATATGCAAATTGCGTAATAAACGTATGTTTATAATTTGGTCCGCTAGAGAATTTCTAAGCACTAATCGTCAATTATCTCATTTTGGCTAAACCGGGACTTCCGTCTGTTTATCTTCCGAGGTGTAAGCATAATGCGAGTACACATACAAACAAACAAACAAACACACACACACACATACCCGTGCGCATGCATTATTACTCGGGAAAGCAGGTCGCCGGGAAAATGGCAGAAGCCCGGCATTGTGTCTGGCTCGGATAAGAAAAGCGGAAAATTTGATTAACCCGCTTGCACGGGGCCGGAAAAGCGGAAAAATTAATGATTGTTTTTCACCAGTTCACGTGCCACCCCGAATTCAACCACCTCCCCGCGTTTTATGTTTTTTTTTTCTTCTTCTTATTCGCTCTCTTGTTTACCCACCCACTGACGGCGGAATTAATCACGGGGAGTGGGGAATGAATGGGAAAAGTGAGGGAAATGATCGGATGCGTCAACAGTTGGTCAATATGTCCGGTTTTTCCCCGAGCGGAAGTGGAAGCCGAATGAAAGACGTTCGCCGATAGCGTATCTGACAAGATAGAGCCGGAAAAAAATATCAGAAATATGTACATGTTATCAATCTTGCCAATCTTATACGGGGAAAAGTTGAGCGAGACGGAATATAGGAATCAATCGGGAAATAAATAGATCGACTATATTGGAAAACGGACCGATGTATGCAACGATATTAATATTGGCTCTATGTTTTTTTATTATTTTGGATTACTGCGAAAAAAATCTATTGAATGGGTATATTTTCCTTATATTATATATATTTCCATGAGGAAATTATTGAGTGGCACTTTATCATTACAGATTGCAACTGAATATATTCTGATACTGTCCTCATTCCATTCTGCATTAAATGGCGTCGTATTTCAACAATAAATTTTCCTACTTCCTTGCATCCAGTAACTGACATATGTTCATACGATAAATACATTATTTTTAAATATTTATATAGAAAAATCGTCTACAATTGCTATAAATACACGGTTTTATCAACGGATAAAAATATATTTTTAATAAAATATGAAAACTCAGTGAGAAAATTAGATAGTAATACTTTCATCAATTAATTTCTTAACCTAGCCGTGTCGATGGGGTCTATTCGGGACCCCATGTTTTTGATCTTTCTCGAATAACTTTTTTAATATAAATTATAGATGTCTAAAAAATACACGTAAAAAATCAATGACCTTTATTGTCCACGATTGCGAAAAAAAACATTAAAACAACAGTATTCACTTAGGACGGGCGCGATGTTTTTCAAGCTCGGATCTGGTACGATGTGCCAAGTGCGAGTGAATCCGTACTAGTAGCAAGTGCGTCGAGAACTCTGAGACGGCCGCGTGTTCTCAGTCTGCCGCGGGACGTCGCCGAGTTCGCGCGTCACTTACGCCTCATATTGATTAGTAAAAAAATCAATATATCAACAAAATTAAGAAGCATATCATGAATAACAATTTTATTATTAAAATAATCCATTTTTTAGCAATTTGAAATGCTTGGGGTATATTTTCCATAGTAAATAGACCTCACCGGGTGACGCCGTTGGTTTTGAGCCACAGTGATGGATCGGTTAAGTTGAGAGGCAAACATGCAGAACCATTGAACTAACGTCAACATTGAAAATCACGCGTTTTTTAGTGATTTTTTCATTTTTATGAAAATATATCTTCAAACTACAGCAATATTAGAATAAAATCCACCGTATACCGTTAATCATTAAGGCTAGAATGAATTATTGGACATATATCTACCATAGATAATGTTACTAACAATATACGGGCGCTAAATTTGAATATTCCATAAATAATAAAAGATTTAAAAGTATATTGTTACAAATACATTTGGAAATATTGGATTTTTTATTCGATTCCACATAAATTAAAATTGTAAAAAGATAATCCAGTGTGCACAAATGAAACGTGGCCATATAAACTACATTAATTTAATTACTATGTATCTAGACACCGAACAAATATTTATTTAAATGCTACTATAATTTAAAAAAATATGGTGGAAAATAATGGTTTGCGTTTAAACCGAATAATTTTCAGGCATTAGAGTTTTATTATTTCAGAAAAAAATAAATTCACAAGATATGTTTAACAAATTCCCCATTGAATAACGATTATTTCAACTAAATTATGTTGTATAGATCCAAATAAATCTTGTAAATAAAAGCTGACTGACTAAAACTCGCATAACGCGCTCTCAAATAACGTGAATAAATATAACGCGACGAAAAAAATACGAATAATACTCGTACAGCGCGATAAACAGTTTTGATTTTTTAAGTAAGAAAGGCAAATGTATATTAAGTCGTCAAATATAAAATTTGTAGTGAGGCAAATGGTCAATTTTGACAGCTAATTAATGGTATATTTTGACATTTGTTTCTGTCGTAATTGAAAGTAATTTTAGTTTAAAGATGTAAAAGTCAGTAATTTGTACAATTATTAAATATGAAATTTCGTGGAAATGTAGCATCATACACAGATTGGAACATAATTGCTTTATCTTGTCCTAATATTACTTAGTAACAGATAGTATTAAATTGGTTTCCGAAATTTAGTTCTGGTAACTTTGACTTTGGCTAAAATCAAAGGTGGATAATTTAGAACTAAAAACCACCGTCGAGTCAGATTCAGCTCAAAGTGCATATGAAATACAGTTTGTTTATTTGTTGATGTTTGGTGTTGGCATGCAAACAATATTGACTCAACTATCTGAAATCGGTAAATGAAAAGTTCGATAAGTTCGTTGGAGTTATGAACCATTGTATTTTGGTTCAGTTTTCGTTCCGGGTTAATAAAATAAATATATCGGTACGGTTTCAGCTTTTCTTCCGGAATTTCTAAACCAAATTCAATTTTCTAAACCCTTCTAAAACGCAATCTAGTATGGCGTTTAGCTATTTTTTTTACTGCAATGTAATTTACTGCAATGCAATTTGTAAAACATCGCCCTTTCATCTTCGGAAATACAGAAAGCATGGACAACATAAAATATGAAAGTTTGACACGTTTAAGTTCAACACGCGAAAATATCAAACATCGTGTGCATAATAAGTACGCAAAACTATGTTAAATTCAAATGTTGCAGAATTGATAACCTTTGAATGAACTGTTTCGATACGATAACAAGATAAAATCTTGCATTGCATTAATAATCACATATATTTTAGGAAGACCGAAAAATAATCAAAATTTCTTAGATGAGCTCATTCATAGTTAGTTTGTGCCGAGCACGGTCCCGCAAACACGTAAGCTTTGTTATTACGTTAAGGCTACGGTTGTAAATTTTGAGGGAGAAAGATGTCAAGGAGGACAAAAGAAGAAGGACATTTACGTCATTGTATGCTATTTATTATTAAGTATTTTTTTTGTTTCTATCAAGGAATAAAGGCAAACGAAGCAATGAAAAAATTACCGATACAAGTGTCATTGGTGGTTTAAAAAGTTTAAAAATGCGAATAGGAATCTCAAAGATATCGCACGAAAAGGACGACCCCAAAAATTAGATAATGATAACCTGAAGGCGATGGTGGATTCGGATCCTTGTCAAACGATTGAGGAAATATCATTGAAGATTGGCTGCTTATGGTCTACAGTTCAGGTTCATCTTTGTCACATATGAAAATTGTACAGGCAAAGAATTTGGGTTCTTCGTGAATTGACGGAGACAGCGTACCATCTGCGCGTCTCCTTTGTCTCGGTATGAAGCCGATCCGTTTTTGCGGCGAATAGTAACTGGAGATGAGAAATAGATGCTATACAATAATCCTGAACGAAAAAATTCCGGAGAAGTATCCGTTCCGAACCCTCGACCATTACTAACAATAAAGAAGGTCCTTGTATGTGTGTGGTGGGATTTTTCTAGAATCATACACTATGAATTGTTTGAACCTGGTCAGATTGTTAGGGCGACAGTGTATTGTGAACAATTCTAATGAAACATGAGCTCATAAAAAACGATCTGTTTTGGTCAATAATAAAAGAATGATCCTTTAACATGATAACGCGAGGCCTCACGCTGCAAAAATAACGTAGGAAAAAATAAGGGAGCTCGGATTGGAATTTTTAACACTTCCACCCTATTCACCGGATCTGGCGCCATCGGATTACCACCTTTTCAGATCGTTAGTGCATACATTAAGAGGTAAAAAATGTTATAATGTTTAAACAAGAGAAAACTTCATTTAAAAAGGAAATTGAATAACTGCCTTTACGCTGGCAAAAAGCCTCCACCTCTAAGCCGAAGTTAAGCCTGAATAAGAGAATGTTGTGTATATGGTGGGACATTCGAAGACCAATACACAGAGAGGTACCGCCAGCAATTGGATAAATTAAAAAGAGCACGGCGATGATGAATAGGAAGGACATCATACTGCTTTAAAGACTCGTAAGAAACTCGCAGATCTAGGCTGGAAATTCTGTCTCATCCACCATACTCTACCCTCCGATTATCACTTGTTTCTGTCCTTACAATTTTTTTTGCAGGGCAAAAAAAATCAAAAACGAAGTTATCACCCAGGCACTGGTTCAATTTTTCGCCTCTAGGTATAAGGCATTTTTTTAAAATGGGATATACAAATTGCCATTACGCTGGCAAGAAGTCATACATAATGACAGAACTTTCCGGTATACCCAATATTGAAGATTTTTTAATAAATAAACGTTTTTCGCCAGCAAAAAACAGTTTTGATCACTTTTTGGTCCCCCTAATACAGTAAAACCCCCGATAACGCGATAGTTGGGACGGCGTTATTGGAACAACGCGTTGTGACTGCCGCGATTTATTTTGAAATTCGCGTTATCAGAACACGCGCTATTGGGAGTATTACTGTACATACAATGTATACATTATTTACATGGCAAATTCTTGAACTAACATCCGACTATTCAATCAATTAATATCTGCGAGATATGGATTGCAAATTTTCGAATATTAATTGCGCCAGCATGTCGGAATGCTACTCAATTCTTCGGTGGGATTTTCGAGCTCAATTTACATCGACAGCTCACAAATAGCCCGTAGAGCGAGGCGCAATTAAACGGCAGCAAAGCTGTGCACACGACCATATGCGCCGGCCAGACGACTCTGCATTATTTCTGCAACCGTTTGCTTTTCCCGGATTTCTTATCGCCATCGATGTCTCAACGACCGACAGACGTTGCTCTCTCGAACAAACAAACTCGGCGATCTGCTGACGTAAATTTGTGCAAACTGCGGTCGACGGGGCTGAACCGCATTTAAGATAATTGGCAATAATTCCGAGCGATAAGGTAGCACGCGGCGAGCCGGCCGGAGGTCTAGCCGGAGGTCTAGCTACGGCCTTGCGGACCCTCGCGGACTTGTTGCTTTCGCAGGTTCATTTTTGAGTGTGTGTTACTTCCAGACGAAATCCGGCGGATATTTATAAGCGTGAGCGGTGTTTCGAACAGCATTGCAACATCGACATTGACCTACAAAATTATCTAGCGGCTAGATAGACGAATCGAACGATTCACCGATTATAATTACTGCTATATAAAAACCGATGCATTATTCATTAGATATATAAATTCTAATAATCAACTGAATCAAATCGAGAATCTAAAAAAAATATATACGTACAATTTTAACCATTAGAGTGCTGAGGAGCGCGATGGCGCTCTTTATTGTTTGAGCCAAAAGTGCGGCGAGCGCCTATGAGCACATATGGAATGAAAACATTGGAGACCAGTAAATCTCATTGAAATGAAAGCTTTCGTAGCTGTACTGTTGGAAATGAGGATAGCCCGAATTATTTAGTTATTGGACAAAAAATTCAAGAAGCATTCCATGGTTTAGTAAGATGTTTTCGAGGGATCGTAATTTCGATCGATGTATTTCCCCCAAATAATGCAAGATTCAACCCATTAGTTGAACATGTCAATAGAGTTTTTGTGTTACATTACACTCCTCATCAACAACTGAGTATTGATGAGTCTTTGGTTGAGACAAATTGCCTTACAATGCTCAAGCAATATCTTCCAAATAAAAAGCATCATAAACGGAGGGTGAAGTTTTGGATGATATGCGATGCCACAGGTTATTGCTTAGGTTATTTTTGTTATAAAGGTGCAAAATGTGATGCTGATAAAGCTGAAATTTTGTTGAATAAAAATCATTGGTTGAATAAAAAATTTACCCCTTACGCAAGTTTTTTTCTTTTCTTTATAAGATAAGTAAATAGATGGTTTCATGTAATGATAATCCAAGCTAACATGCACGTGTAAGTGAGGGTATGGCTCTCACGCGAAAAGGCGTGAACGGCTCATAACGGTTGGCTACAAAATCACGCCAAAAGGCGTGAACGGCTCATAAAGTGTTAACGTAAAAAAGCATTTTATATTAAGCAGTAGACTTGTAGGTAGCATACATTTTATTGCGATAATTCAAGTTAACCGCAACTGAGGCATGTTAGTACTCGGATAGGTTAATCCGAAAATAGTCATTGTTGACGATTATGGGACAGTTTCCACAGTGAAAATATGTCGGCTTTGGTTCCGGAGATTGATTTAAATTGAATCTCGGAAAAGCGTTGATGAATTATAATAGAAGCTTGCATATCAATGTTATGGGATCTAGGTAACATACTCGGATAGGTCAACCTTCCGATGAAAACTATGAATTAAGGGATATTTTTATAACACTGGAATATAAGTGGAAGAGACCCATTTCCTCAGCATGTTTATACATTTATTATTATATTTATGAAGGTAGTTGCCACGTTGGAATTAATTAATTTAATGCTATCTATTCGTCGTCGAATAAATAATTATAAACAAGTAAGTTTGAAGTTCATAACTTCAAACCAACTGAAATAATATTAAAATTAACCAGTGTCACGGCTTGTAGGTAACATACATCAGTTTGATAATGTAAGTTAACCGTGACCAAGATAGTTCCCGGATATGTTAATCCTACGGCGAAAATCTATGAATTCTGAGAATTCTTTATGACATCCCCTTGCATCTTGACAATCTTTATCGAATCTTATCGGTCTTTGGATTTTCTGTCATGCCATTTATCCGTCATAGTCAAATAGATAAATATTCTGCATTTTAACGCAATTATTTTAGCATTACGTATGGAACCTTGACATTCTATAACAGTGGTAACGAACCTTTTACGTGCGCGTTCCAAAAAAAACCATATATTATTTATTTAAATCAGGGTTTCACGAACACTGGTGTTCCGCGAGATTTTCTAATATCTTATATATCTTCTACTTCTCTACTTCATATTAACCGGAGGTATGTAAGAGGAAGTGACACATTACCTCAGCATGTTTTATAAACATATTTATGCAGGTAGTTTGGCGCGTTGGAATTAATTAATTTAATGCAGTAAGCAATTATGCCATAATTATTTTTTTACTTAGTTACGAAAAAAATAAATATATAAATTGTTAACGTGGCACTACGGTTTTATAACAACCAGCTGGAAAGGCCACAAGAACTCCCCTACGTCCTAACACGAATAAGGCACGTGGAGGTGATGAATCTTTAACTCGACACTTCCACAACGGACATATTTTTTCCATTGATCGATAAAAAATTGTGACTAAATTCCAAATAAATTTCTGGTCATAGTATTTTTCTTATTGATTAATTTTCTTGGAAGACTATTCATTACGACGATGAAAAACGACCACCACATTACCGAAAAAAATATTAGTCCAAAAGATTTCAAGTATTAATATAAGATATCTAACCCCAATCCGCTTTCTTCCCTATCACTGTTTAACTTCAACTTTCCCCCCACGTAGATCGACAGGAGATAAATTGATTTAATTTCGATTAAGATGTTAAACTGAAAGGTGCTAGGAATAAAGTATCCTCCAAATCAGTCAGAATTTGCTTTATATTTTTTTAAAGCTGGCGAGATTTTTTTTAAAAAGAGATCTATATTAACACATTGCCTACGGGGCGAATCGCAGTCAAACTTGCGCTGGGGCGGGCATCTGCCGAAATTTGCGGAAACGTCAGTCTTTACAAAAACTCCTTTTATTAATCAAGATATTGAGCCGAAAATTAAATAACTTGAACTTCAACATTTGCTGGATAGTTAATGTAAAAAAAAATATAAAAATTATAAAAGGCAGGAGTCACTAAACATTTTGTCAGCTAGCGTGTGTTATGCGCGCCCCGGACAATACACAAATACGCTTTTGACGTGGAATCCACGTCCCCCGTAGACAATGTGTTAAAACTACATGGATCAAAATAAGTATTGTTAGTAATATACGCGATTCCATTTAGGTTCTGCTGATATTAATGGAACTCCTCCCCCCAAAAAACGAATCGGAGTCGATCGATTTAAAGCGACTCCACCTTAAATACAATAAATCAAGTCTACGACTCTGATTTCGCAGTCTCAAATAAAATATAAAGAGTTGAACGTACTCCGTTCGATTATATCGTACGCAATTTTTTAACAAATGCGTAAAAAATCAAAATTAGCATTAATGATGGTACGAATGAGTTCATCGAGACTACACGACATCGCCAATTCTAATCGATTGCAGACCGTTCTAATTGGGTCGACGACACTCCGCGCAACACTTGTTAATCCGTCATTCTTTCGCAGAACAATGCGACAATGGTCTCTCCGTCACAAAGCACAATCCCACAAAGCCGCGTGATCTTACTTAACACCTAGCTCTCTGGTTTCAATTTCTATATAACGTATTTGTTCCGAGCGCCAGATTTTCTCTCCGGTGCCAGATACACTCGAAAAGGATTCGATTCGACTACCTTCGCCGCCGCCGGCTTCGCGAATAACAATGAGACCGGGCCAATATATAGACTGAAAATATCTGCGCGATTTCATTCGCGACATGTAAAAATTATATTTTTAAAGTGAAAAGGGGGCAATTAGCGGCTGTTTCGTGACCCCGGGCGAGACGTCTTATCGGATTGGCGTCTTTGGGAAAAGCGTCAAGAGTCCTTTTCCGCTGCGAAGGAAACTCGAGCTTTCGAATCCGGGTCAATGAATCCTCAAACTTTCTGTAATTAATATTATGGAAGTGTTTAAGCCGAAAATATTGCCAGAGGAAAAGAATGAAAAAATTTTATTAGCCTAGCCATGCCAATGAGGTCTATTCGGGACCCTAATTTTTTATCGAATAACTCTTTATGTTCCGGCAACACATATGCTGTGTTTTATAAAAACGTTCTTTAAATTCATGTGTTTTAGACCCTCTGAACTGCATTAAAAAAAAAGTATTTGAAATAATATTATTGTCCGATCTTTCACAAAAAGATGTCAGCTGACATCTTAATTATTGAGATTGAAATGGGACATTTTTGTCTTACATACACGATTTGTCTTCCCTCTCAGCTAACGAACGATCAGGTTAAGATATTTGGGGATACTTTCATCATAAATCATTCAAGCAAGTTAGTAAACAGTGGCGTATGGGTCGGAACCATTTTTTTTTATATACACCTATACAATAAATACTACTGCAACCAATACGTTAACAAATCAACTACTTTTATAAGGTTTTCAGCTAAGTTTCAATTTTAAAATGAATCGATTGAAAGGTTTGGAACGTTTGGAATGTTTTTACCGTTATTTTGCAAAAATGAGCGGAAGAAGGTTTTCTAAATATTCGCGCGGACGTGCGAGTGCGAGCGAGAAAAAATATCGTGCTGTGCAAGTGGAGAAACCACATGCGCCGAGTTAGGAGCGTGCCTCAGTCGCGGCGGAACATCGTCGAGTTCGCACGTCGTTTACGTGTCATATTCAATAGTAAAACAAATCAAAATACCGAACAAATTATTAAGGATATCATGAATAACTACTTGTATGCTTAGAAAAATCATTTCATACAAAATAGACTAGTTAAAATAGAATAAAACGGTTATAAACCGCCGTGACGAATCGGTTAATAATGCTGTTTGTGTGAAGTAAGGATCCCTGACCTATTATTTTACATTTTTGTTATCCAATACTTTCGCATCTTTTTTTAAATATATCCAATTGATAATCAACATCAAAACAATGTCCCTCTGAGTTTTTATTCAGTATTCAAGCTAAAGCTCTTAGTTTGCTAGTCGATTAAAAGAAGATTCTAATACAGTATTTCAATCAAGTAATGGCTGGTTCAACTAAATAAAATGAGGTAGTCTTTACATAATATTAAATTAACTGGAAAATCGTCCGATGCAAATAAAGATTGCTGTAAAATAATTTATTTTCTCACTGTCCAAAATTATTATAACTAGAGAATATTCTCCTAGCCAAATATTGAATTTGGACGAGACGGTTTTATCTTGTAAAAAATTCTTGAACATAAACCGATTGAAATTGTCTCTTTGTAGATTTAGCTGATGATTTAAAATTGGCCAATGTTAGTTTATCAAGCAGAAAATCCCAGATCATTGAAAGGGAAAGAGAAAGAATTGTTTCCAGTCATTCGGAAATAAAATAAATAAGCCAGAGTTATTGGATTTCAGAAACCAATAGCGTGTAAAAGTCGAGGGCTGCTTGTATGCTAAACGAAGTTTACCAACAGCTGTTTCGAAGGTTTAAATCGGGCAATAGAAATTTAAGGGATGCATCTAAATCAGGACGCCTCTCTAAATTCGATAATATTTATTGACATCCCTGATTAAACGAGATCCTCGTTTATCCATTGAGAAATTATGGCAGAAACTCGCATCCTCATTGTCCACAATGCAGTTACATTTAAAGTAAATCCCTAAATCCTGTGACAAAATTCAGGAGTTAAGCTGAGAGCAAGTTTTATTTTTAAAGTGAATCAAAAATATGCATAAAATATGGCAATTCGTTTTTAGTAATGAGGGAAATATATTATATATGTAATAAAAAAAATTGTATTGTTTATAAAATACGCGATTTCTTCTTGGTCCTCCTAATATTATCGAATAATTTTATTTTAATGAATCGGTCGCAATATGATCATTTGATTTTTATTAAAACAATATTTATCAAGTAGAATAACATGTTTTAATCAGATTTAAAATCATATGACTTATGGATTTTAAGAGTTTTCTTGGAAATAAAAAAATATTAAACTACATAATTACGTAAAAAATAGAATTTCAAAGGATATTTGCTCAGTTCACTTTTATCAGATATACGATTTCAAAATATTAGTGTTTTTCTAGACTTGAGGTCACCATTCTAGTATTGCGGTCGGTAATCCAACCCGAGTCGTGTTTCAGATTCTTAATAATAGAGTTAGAATATTAATTTTAATGATAAAAAAAGAGGATTATTGAATATAGAAAATATAAATCTACGGGCGAAAATTTTGATAATTCATCAACCTGTCCAACGATTTGGATTACAGAGTTTGGAAAAACTGCTTGCGAATCCGAAGCCGTGAAAAATGAAAAATCTCAGTTGGAATACTTCGAGGAAATATTCTTTCAGTGTTCTCTGAACGTAAGTTTTGGATCTTAATAAATTATAATCATTTAAAAAAATGTTGATTGCATGAAATCAAATGCACACATATTTCTTAATGCAAAAATGATTTTACAAAGGTTAAAAAATTGCCTTTTTCGTAAGTACGACATGAGAAAATCTCTACGGATATTTTTTTGAAGCTCAAAATTGTAATTGATCTTTTTAAAAGCTCTCATTGAGCAATATTTCGAGTTTATATTACAATAAATGGCATTGTTTCTAAAATTTATATAAATCAAATCATGGATTGGAAACCTTTTATACTAGGCGTATTATAAAATGGCAAAGATACAATAAGATTATTTTATAAAATGGCGATTTAAAGTTTGATATGGGATTTATTTTTAAGTCTAATTATCAAAATATTGGATGTGATGATTAGGGTTTTAAACCGTTATTTTTTCGGCATTTCGTTCAGTTCCGAGTGAATGTTTTTAAATGTTTTGTTTATAAGGGCTTCGAATCAGAAGTCCATTGAAAACCCAAAACCCGCTAAAAACCATTTGTATTGTCGGAACGAAAAACGGGAGCTGAACCGAAAATAAATAACGGTTCATTTAGGTATATTATAGATATTTAATAAAAATAAAAAAAACTATCATTTGGAGCTGAGTTGAAAACCGTTATTTTTCCAGAATCGAACCGATATATTTTTCTAAATTAAGCCAGTTCGAAGCCCTGATGATATTACATTTTCTGACCTTACTGTATAATAATATCTTAATATTTGTAGCAATGATGAAAGTTTACTTTATTGTGAACTGTAATGTAAGGTTTCATTCGCTTACTCGGAGATATTTCTGACAGATCAAAGCGACAACGTTATTATTTATTTATTTATTTGATTACCGACAGATGGATGGCATAACAGAAAATCCAAGGACCACTTATTTATATAAAGATTCGATAAAGATTCTCAAGATGCAAGGGGAATAAGACTCTCACAAAAACATCCCCCTTTCAATGTCATAAAAAATTACCAGAATTCATAGATTTAGGGAGATTAACCTATCCAGATGCTATGGCGCAGTTGCGGTTAACTTATGTTATCAAGCTGATATGTTACCTACAAGCCATAACACTGGTTAATTTAAATATTATTTCAGTTGGTTGGAAATCTATAATAATTTATTTAACGAAGGATCGATGATATTAAATTAATTAATTTAAACGTGCTAAATACCTACATAAATATAATATTGTAAATTTTTAAACATGTGGCATAGCAGTGTCATAAAGAATTCCTAAGAGGATTAACTTATCCGAGTACTTCTTTAGCTCAGTCACGGTTAACTTACATTATCGTAATAATTTGTATGTTACCTACAAGCCATGACACTAGCTAACATTGAGAAGATAAAGGCGGGATCGCTAAAATTATATAGAGAATTTTTTTCAGTAATATATGTTTAGTTTAATTAAAAATACGGTTCTACGTAAAAAAAATAAAATAAAACATTGGCCCCTTAGATCGTAAAATCGTCAATTTAAATAATAAATACAATAAATGTAATGAAAAAATGTATTTTAATACAAAAATAAACATAAACAAATATAAAAATAACGACGCGAATGAAAAATCTTAGATTAGATGCAATATTGTTTACATTTCTTAATTTCTCCGCTATTTCGGCACACTTTTCACTAATTTTTCAGCGTTTTTAACACCACACCGCACAATTAAAAAGTTTTACGCGAAGGATTTGTCAAAATTTGTTAGTATTAAAGCGCACTTTATTTTCGAGATGCAAATCCGACGTCTTCTCGACGAGCTCCTCTCTAGGGAGGGCGTCTTATCGACGCGGCGAGCTCTACGATCCCGATAAGACGGACACGTGATCGATCCCGGGTCCTCCGGAGCGGAGATCGCCGCGGAGACATGCGCCGCCGGCCGGGCCCGCTAACAAAGGACATTACGCAAGAGAGGGGGCCCCCGAGGGCGGAGGCGCCCCCCGAGGGAGACGGCCCTGCGCCTGATAACGGATGCAGTCTGTCGCCCTCGCGGCCATGTGATCCCGGCGACGGCGCGCGCGGCCTCGTAAACACGATCGGAAAATAAATCGATCTCGTTTGACGTTTCGAAAAGGGGGGGGGGAGGAGACGGTCGATTTTCTTCGCGCTTCGGCCAAAAAAATACATTTCCCGAAAAGCCGCTCCGACGATGGGGTCGGTTCGCGTCCGGCGAAATACACGTGCTCGCCGAACGTTGTTGTCGGTATTATTTATTTTTATTTTTTTTATTATTAAAAAAAAAAACACATCTGTCAAAATAAGCTGTCAAAGGGGTGCGAGAGGGCGGGGGCGCGGGAGAGGCCCGCCGAGACGGGCCCCCAAACGAGCACTAGGGAAGCGGCTGAGCCTACCTGCTCGCGGCCGGGGGCCGGGGGCCGGGCGCCAGGCGCGGCGCGTCACGGCGCCGCCGCCCTGGCCGTGGCGGGCGCGCGCCGCCATCTTGCCCAGTGGCGCCGTCGCCGTTCGTCGGCGGGCAATAGCAACCGCGTCGGTAAAGCAGCGCCCTACCCTATCCGGGATCGCTTCTCCGCTGAAAACCATATTTTCCAGTGAAAATCGCAATAAAAATATATACGACAAATTATTTATAAAATAAATAAAAAACGTATTTCAATAATTCATAATTAAATAATTGATGTATAATTAATTAAAATAAATATTTATATTTATGATTTTTATATTAAATATGGAGTTAAAATATATAATGATATTTAAAACACAATTTCACACTCTCAAATGCAAACAACGAAAGAAGTCTGAATAAAATAAAATAAATAATAATTATTATTTCAGATAAAATACGAATACAGTTTACAGTAAAAAATAGTTATAGCAGTTAATACGATCGTTTTTTTTTCATTCATTCTACGCCAGTGACATCTTTCAGTTACTACACGAAGTTAAATGATCTATAGATCAATCCACAGTAGTGTGCGTCGCTATATATTTATATTAATTAATTAATAAATTACGTAACACGTTTTAAAATATTCAGTTTTAACGTTTATTTAATAATTTTGTAGTAATATCATGAATTTATAGGAATTTTATCCGATTTTTGTATTAATGCTATTCATATTTCGACACAAACTGATAAGGCAACGCCGAAATACTGGTATTGATAAAAAAAATAATGTATATAAAAATGTAGATAAGTACATTAATACACGTTATCCTGTTTGTGATTTAGTTAGGTTAAAAAATAATAAATTTATTATATATTTGTTGCTTTCACTGTCGATAGCGAATTTTTTTTTATTCAAAATCTCGCTCGAACTTAGTAACTAGTGACTCTAACTCGTTTAATGAAATGCTGCATTTCCGAGATCATCGATCTAAGTCAACTGTTATTAACCTTAATTAATTTTATTGCCCTGGTGACAATTAATCAGTTTACACGACACGGTTATTCGTTTTTATTATGTGGTTTATATAGCATATTCTGCTTTTAACTCTCATTGTGAGATAGAACTTGTACAAAATTAAGGGACTCGCTCCAAAAAAACGGCGTAAAGAAATTAGACAATTTAAAAAAAATGATTTTAAATACTTGGGGTTTTTGATAAACCCCCTTCGGATGTCTCGATTGTTTTTGGGGGGCCGCTGTGACGGATCGGTTAACGAAATATATAAGTATCAACTAACTTTATTTTTTTAAACCTGTAACGTTTATTTTAGACTCTACAAGTAAACATTATTACTTTAATATTTATGGCTGTAAATAATTATTGCTTTTTAACCCTTTCAGTGCGGGGCGCATGACGTACATGCGCATACAAATCGTGT